>ML777216.1:58307-88643 GCA_009831015.1 Picea engelmannii | reverse complement strand
GCTTTTAGTGAGTTGATTCATGATGAGTTATATATGATTATTGATGTTTGAATAGGTTAGGATCGAAACAACCTCCAGAAGATATGAATCCCCCTTCGTTTTTACAATGGTACTCCTTTACATATTCTTTAAAGATTTATCTTAAGGTTTGCTATGAATGTGGAATGTGATTGCTTAAGGTTTGCTATGAATATGGAATGTGATTGCTTAAGGTTTGCTATGAATACTTTTTGATAGGAGATAATTAATATTTTTTTAATAGTCTTGAGTGTATATATATAGTTTCGATAATGTACTTTTTTTTAATGCACTTTAACTCATCATGATTATATTGGTGAGAGTCTACGGGCAAAAGACCTTAAAAATTCCGTCCAATATTAACCACGTTAAAAAACCTAAGGGGCAAAGCTATAAATTACTTTTCACTGATTTTTTTTTTATATTTATTCATTGCATAAATTCCCTTCATTATAAACCTAATGTGATATGTAAATTGAACTATAAGGAAATAATTAGATATTTGGTTAACTCTAAGTGTCTATAAACTCTTGATAAATATTGGTTATAAAAAAAAAATTGGATGCATGTTTGTGTGTATTTTTATAAAAAAAGCAAAGATACAAAACATAAAAACATTCTTTCAATTCATATTCAAATCCCATTTTGTGACATGTATGTTCTTAGTGAGTTGATTCTTGATGAGTTATATATGATTATTTATATTTGAATAAGTTAAGATCTAAATATGAATCCCCTTCATTTTTACAATGATACTCCTTTGCACATTTTATAAATATTTTGGGTCAATGTCTTGAAAAATAAGAGAATACTAAATAGAAAACTCCATATCTTTATGAATTAGATAAATTTAAAATGTCATTAACTAAAAATAAAATATAGGCATCAAGGAATTCTTGAGAAAAGAACAATGAATCTTCACTCCTAAAATATTTTCAAACATATTATACATAAATAAAAATTATATAAAAACATAATACAAATCTCATGTCCATCACATAATTCAATTATTTCCGATCACATTAAGGAAAGAAAAATATAGGCCCATATATGATATAACTTTAAAGGAGTATTTTCTTTGAAAACAAAATAGAATATGATAGGAAAAATTCAAACATCAAATGTTCAAAAATCAAAGTTGAAAAAATATTATTCAAGCTTTTCCTCGAAGTAGTTTTCTCAGATTTTTAAAAAATAATATAGTCTTTGATAGTCTTAAAATTAAATTGAATTTGTACAAACATGGTTTGGGATACATAAGAAACAAGAACATGGTAGGGTCTGAAAGGTTGACAAAAAGAGAAAGATAAAAAAATGAGTTATGTTTTTTTTTGGAAAAATAAAACAATATTGGATGACTTTTGAATAAGAAGAGAAACAAATTAAGAAGAATGTGATTTGTATTACTCATTTTGATGGAATCTCTTGATTACTTTGTGGTTGATGTTGTTATTATGTTCTCCTTACTGGCAGTTTCACAACCACTACCAACAACTTTTGTTTGATCCTCTTCAGTAATTTTGATTAAAGCTTATTTTAACCAATTCTCAATATATTCACACATAGGAGCAACAATTACCTGTTGTATAACTCTTATGCAAATAATGTACTTTCAAATTCTCTTAAATCAATTAAAAGTAGTTGTAATGTAACTTCAATGTCTTCATTTTTATTTACATATTCTATAAGCCAACTTTAAATTTCTAGCTATGTATACTCGATCATGATAGTGAAATTATTTGCTAATATGCCCTTTAATATTTTCACATGCTCCTCAAATTATTGCTTTGTCATGAGAGTAAAATTTAAAATCAATTTACACGAGTAATTCCTGTAAGTTCTAACTCGAACAACATTAAATAAACTTCACCCTTTTTAACACTTAGAACATCAAGATCATCTAATAGTTCCTTTAAGGTTTAAATTCTCTTTATCCATCCTTCCTTTAATCGTTTGACATGTGCGGGGGATGGAAAATCCTCTTAATTTCTCTTAAGCTCGGTCATACCAAAAACATTAAGAACAAATGTGATTGCAACATCTTTATTAAAACCTTCATCATTTTAAAATCATACTCGGTAATTTCTAAAATTATGAATCTTGGAACCCAAAGAGACAAAGCTACTTGTTAAATCCCATGTATATAATATCAAAGACATTCTCTTTTTTATATTTTCTTCAATATAATCCTTAACTCTACCAAGTAGAGTCGATGTTCCTTTCAACCTTAAACTTGATTTTTGAGTTTTATCAAAGAATTTCCAAGGTTGGACTATTTAAATCAGAGTAACAAATATAGAGGGTGGCATTAGAGTAGACTATAATTCCTTAACCCTTTCTTTCAAATGATATTTTTTATTTCCATGTTGACCATTGACATTTCTAAATAATCACCCATAGTTTTGTGAATTATGGAAATTCAGGAAGGAGGTATGCCACTGAGATCTAACTTAGAACAAGATTTTCCTTGAACTCTTTTATGTTTTGAATTAATTCTTTCAAAAATTAATTTTCTAGAACATTTATCAAATAAATCATTCTGCACAGTGAAGGATTCTTCCTCTTAAAAGACTTCTTCTTGAACTGCAATTTCGGCTGCAATTTCCTTACTTTCTTGCAATCTATGTTTTTCATCAGGAAATTGAATATTCTCGATATCCACATCCAGGTCCATATCTTCAAGGATAATTTCATTCTTGGCTACATGTTATTCTACCTCTTGTTAGGAATTTTGTCTTCTTCTTTTGACCCATTGTTTATGGGACCACTCCAACCTTCCCTTCAGATGGTTTTTCTGTTAAGTTTTGAGCTATTATTAGGTTTCTTTTCAATTTAATAGATAAAAATAACATAGGTAGGATCACTAAGAGAAACACAATCACAAGATACAAAACATTTATCCTGGGAAATCCTCACGGGGGAGAAAACCCAACAAAACTTCCTTAATATAGATAGCCAGTACAATGCCAAGGAAATAAACCAAAACACTATAGAATCCAACACTGAGAAACACACCTCTCTCTTCTTATCCTAACTACATCTACCAAACTTGCACACTGGATGAGTGAATGAGTGAGTGAGATAATGAAGTGTTGACTTCCTTTATTTATACAAACTGGAAGGTGCTGGAAAGGTGTCTCTTCACTATTCAGGGCCGACTTATCTTCTTAGTGGTTAAAACCACTTTAATTAGCCTGGGGGCTAGCTTCTCAATATTCATATTATATTTAGGGTTTGACCAATCCACCAAAGGGAATTTGGTCAATTACAATGCCCGACATGATCAATCCACAAAAGGGGATTGATCTAATGAATAATAACTCAATAATAAATAGAATACTCTTTATAGTTACAATATTTCAATACTCTTCCTTAACAAGAAGGGTATTCTGCAACATCATTAGGGGAGAGAGAGGGAAACAACATCAACAACATCTGGAACACCGACTAGAATATCTATAAATCATCATAAGTTTTTCTGATCATCATCATTCAAACCATGGAGTTGGAGTAGCATCATCATCCTCATCAACATGAGGCTAAAGTAACATCATCATCATCTTTAGCATGAGGCTAAAGTAACATAATCATCTTCTTTTATCATGAGGCTAAAGTAATATAATCAACATTTTTAGCATGAGGCTAAAGTAACATCATCTTTAGTATTAAAGATAAAATAACACCATCATCATAATATTTAGTAAGAGGCTAAAGTGGCATTATCATCATCATATTCAACAAGAATTTGAAGTGGCATCATCATCATTTGCATCAACATGGATTAGTATAACAATAATACATCATTATTATCAATAACAACACAATGTTGATACACCATAAAAAACAACAGTATCATAGCATGGAGGTTGGTGCATCATCAACATCAACACTAGGTTGGAAATGTTTATCACGAACTTGGAATCTCAACAACATCAACACGAAGCTGGAAATATTCAGCATGAGGCTAGCATCGCAACAACATCAACACAAATTTGGAAATCTTCAGCAAGAGGTTGGCATAAAAACAATGTCATAACGAAGCTGGAAATATTCAGCGCGAGGCTAGCATCACAACAACATCATCACGAAGCTGGAAATATTCAGCACAAGGTTGGCATCAACATCAGCACAAAACTGGAAATCTTCATCACAAGACTAGAATCAACATATTGTGGTACTCTAACATATCCAAACGATCTTCCTAAGAATCAAAAGATTACCTAGGATATAAAATCATAATGGATCTACCACTACTAACCAAAGATAGCATATACATGCACAAGTACTCTCACAACTCGTCCTTACATACCTTCTAGATATGTCCATGGATGATCAGTCCCCTACGATACAAAATCCTGACTAACCTACTTGTTATTGGTCACTATACCATAGTATCATCAACACTACTCCCCCTTTCGGGGGAGGTCCTTTCAGAATATACCAAGATTGTCTTGAAAGTAATCAAACTTTGCATGAGACAGAGGCTTGGTCAACACATATGCAACATGTTCATCTGTGCGAACATATTGGAGCTTTATAGCTCCTCTCTCTATAATATCATAAATGAAGTGATACCGGATATCTATGTTCTTCGACTCATCATGGAACACATCATATTTATACAACTATAGTTATCACATAGGATCATGGTGGCTTCCATATTGAGATCAAACATATCTATCAACAACATCCAAAACCATATGGATTCATCACTCGAGGAATATATTATGCTTCTGTCGTCATTAGAGAAATACATTATTGCTTCCTACTCTACCACGATATCACGACTGACCCCAGACTAAAACAATATCCTAAGGTGATATTTTTGTCAGAGACACTTCCAGCCCAATCTGACTCGGTATAACCACTCATTCTGAAGTCATGATCTCTAGTATAACAGATATCAAAATCCATTGTACCTTTAAGGTATCTCATCACATGTTTTTCATCATCAAGGTGAACATGTCTGGTTTCTACCAAATATTGACTCAAGGAAAAACATATATATGGCCTGATATTCGTCAGATGCATTATCGAACCAATAATATATCTATATAGAGAAGCACCAACCAATTCTGGCGAAGTATCAACCAGGAGATTCAACTTTGTTTCCATGGGTGTGTTCATGGATTTGCACTCCAACATATCAAACATCTTTAGTATTTCAATTGCATACTTCCCTTGGTTAAGGAAAATCTTCTTTGGGCTTTGCCAAACTTCGAGACCTAAGTAATAATGCATTAGATCTTTCATCAAACTATGTAGTGAGCTTGTTCTGCAATTTTTGATGAGATTTTCTTCATCTTGTCAAGAATACATCATCTACATATAGTAGAAACATCACTAGCTCATCATTCATAACCTTGAGGTAAAGGTTAGAATCAAATTTACTCTTGGTAAAGCCCAATCTTGTTGGGAAACTATCAATTCTTCCATATCAAGCTCTAGGATCTTGCTTCAACCTATACATAGACTTGTTCAACCTGTAGACCTGAGTCTTTCTATATTCAACTTCAAACCAAATTTTCACATTACATTGTACCAATCTGGTACACTTTCTCAGCTGCAACTCAATCTTCACAATAATGTGCTAGCTCTATGTGCTCTCTGCAAAGCACTATCTATCTCACTGCTTAAGAGTATGTCCTTTCCTCTTTCTACAATTGTTCCTTCTAGAACTGGGACTCTACACCTCCAACTACTTTTAATCCAAGAATGGTTGCTCCATTCTTACTGTGACTACTAAAATCAGAGAGTAACTCATCTACTCCATCACGAAAACAATTTCATATGAAACTAAGAGTGGCTCAATAACTGGTACTGAAGGTAGCTCTTCTTCTTTCATGGAGGTAACTCTATATTTTATTGTAGTGATGTCTCCATCACCCAACTAATGTACTGCAACAACCGCCACTCAATTTTAAATATGGTGATTTATTCCCCTGCATCTCATACTATATATGAATCATGGTTGATTTGGTTGTCTTCATGAATGCTAGAACTATTTCTTCAATTTACTCGAGTAAGTGTCTCATCATAGTATTCTCCCTCTTACTGGGAGAATCCTCTGGACACACATCAAACTTTGTGCATCTGCAACATGCTTGATCTGGTGGATCAATCTTGGAATTTAATACTGACTTCTCTTCTAGTCTCATGGAAAAGTCAATATTCTAGTCTTTATGACTGGCTTCYTTCTCTAGMACTAAAATAAGGGAATCTTCCCATAAGATTTCATATATCCTAGAAGTTTCTGAATCTACGATCTAATCTTCTCATGGTATCTGTTTCCCAGTCATGGAAGTTTTCTCTTTATCTGATCCTTTCTGAGWTCAGGCTTACTCTCGATTTATTCCGAGTCTACAAGGACTTCATCATATCTTATGGGGTATACTTGGTCTTGAATACCATGTCTAAATATGAAAAGTTGAGTCAGACTTCAAGTGAATTCTGCTTCCTGCCAAGGTGGATTCATTATCCTTTGAACAAGTCTACTATGAGTTCTTGTTATAATTTTTGGTCATCTTTGGAGCCTTTTGCTCCTTACAATCAATCTCCATATGAGATACTTTGGATCTCAAAAGATATCTTCTTCTTCATCTTCTTTGGTACATGAATGTATATGGTCATGTACATAGTCTGCTTCATGTTTCATCTAATATGTTTCCTTCTGCAACGTTCACTATAGCTTCCTCAGGGTGATCACATGTGACCAGAAACAAGGTCAACAAAACAATAAGAAAGAATAATACTCTTTTGATAATAGTAAATAAAACAATATCATGAATAATCGTCATAATAGTTCCTTTAGAGATATCACTTGTAACATGCCTGAAACACAGATCAAAAGTAATAAATACAATACAAAATCAGATCAAAACTCTTCTAGTGTTGTGATCAAACATTTATCCATGGAAACCTGGAATTAGCACAAGATGTTTCTCCTAGAGGAGATGTTAGTTGTATCTAGTAAATGATTACATTAAGGATTTATCTCAATATGCTCACATGCTACCAAGTATAATACTTTTCAAATACTTCTACCTCAACTATAGTGTTTACTTGTAAAGGGGTAGTTATCAACTTGTCATGTGCAACTTTGAATCTTATCGACATAATTAATCAAAACTGGAACCTGGGGCCTTGTCCTCAATAATGAGTGTGTTTCTTTTCTTCCAAGTCTCCTTCACTCAAGATGACATGTGCTTTCTTCAACCTATATTTTGTACTAAGACAATATGATATCTTGACAGAAGGTTGGTTTAGAGGATAAAATCTATGACCTCAAATTTAATCAATCTAATACTTTGACTTAAATTTTGACCAAAGGTTAGTATGATGGTCATAGCTTCAGCATGCAACCTAGATCAAATTAATGTCATAACAAATATATGTGTATCAGAATAATAAAACTTGGGTTGCATTATTCCTATGAATGTGTTGGATCTTGAGATCCTTCTACATGTATGGCAAGAGATCCCTTCTCTTGCAAATACCCTTTAAAGCATAACAATTTAGACATATGTGAATACATACCTCTGATAGTATTTGTCGGTATTGGCACCATCTGGTAGCAACGGTAATAATTACCAGCTCTTAAAAACTTCAAGGGTGACTACAATTGGTACTGCAACCGATACTTCAATCGATACTGCTATTGCAATTGATTCTGAAACTGCAAATTCAACTGCAACTTAGGGTTTTATGAGGAAACCCTAATTTTTCAAACTTCAAATTTTGAAATTTTGATCTAGGGGCTATATGCGTTGAGCTAAGGAGAATAAGATGGTGCAGTCAGATTTCTGAAAATCCAAATTTTACCCCTTGAAATTGAGCTTGTAGAAATCTAGACTGGTATTTCTAGTACTGGTTCTCATTTCATGGTTTTCTAGTACTTCTGGTTTTCTGGTTTTTTGGTACGAGTCAAAACTAGAGTTTGACTTTTTGGAGTATCTGACCACCGAAAATGTGTGCTCAAGGTGCCAAAGAGTTCCCTAGGCTAGCGTTCACTTTTCTAGATGGTTTTTAGGTTGATATTCCTCTTCAAAAAAATCCCTAATTTTCTTGTATGACAACAATGATGTTTTTATTTATCCAGTGAAAGATGCTCTCTTCAGCGTAGCTATGAATCCATGTTACATTTTGAGATATTATTAGGTTTCTTTTCAATTTACTAGATAACAATAGAATAGGTAGGATCACTGAGAGAAACATAATCACAAGATACACAAAATTTATCTTGGGAAACCCTCATGGGGGAGAAAACTGAAAAAAACTTCCTTAATATAGATATCCAATAAAATTCCAAGACAATAAATGAATACAATAGAGAATATCTAACACTGATCAATGTGCCTCTCTCTTCCTTCTTCTCCTAACTGCAGCTACCAAACTTGCACACTGGATGAGTGAATGAGTGAGTGAGATAATGAGGCGTTGGCTTCCTTTATTTATACAAACTAGCAAGGGATGCAAAGGTGTCTCTTCATTGGTCAGGACTGACTTGTCTTCTTAGTGTTTAAAACCACTTTAATTAGCCCAGAGTACGACTTCTCAATTTTCATATTATATTTACGGTTTAACCAATCCACAAAAGGGGATTTGGTCAATTATAATTCTCGGCATGATCAATCCACAAAAGGGGATCGATATAATGAATAATAACTCAATAGTAAATATAATACTCTTTGCAATTACAATATTTTAACATTTTTCGTCTCCATCATCATAATTATTAGTTGAAGATTTCTTTTGTCCATGTGTTGTTGACTAGATACTTTATCTTAGGTGGTCTAGTTTTTTGTGAAAATGTTTGAGAATGAGTACTTATTTTATTTGCAACTCTTCCCCTCTACTTATGTTGATATGTTTTACTGACAATAGTCTCAATATCATATATTTTGATTTCAACAATTGGTGTTGGTGGGTCTTGACTATCATCCTTCTCTTCTCCAAATATAAATGTATTAGTCAGTGAATTTCTAAATCCAACAAACATCATGCGGTCAATAAAAATATGATTTGGGTAAAAACCCTTGATCTCTTTTGAAAATTTCAAATTTTATTGATCCAATTGTACTACAAATTCATCAATTTTAGACGTACGTCTTAGTAAAATTTCCCCAATTCTCCATTGTAATGGAATGAATTGTCTCTTCGTTTCCTCATGGAATAAATGTACCCAAAGAATGTACTTTCTAACAACTTCTATGAAAAACATTCTATCTGGAACATAATTAGGGAGATAAAGGGGCTTCTCACAAGAGTAATAGATTCTCACCACACTATAATTTTCCATTTTTAAATATTCCCCTTTCTACCTAGGAAGGTTTATGCTTCCAAATACAATCTTGATGTATTCACTCTGAAGATAAGTTTACTGAAATAACATACAAATGTATTATAAACTTCGTAAAAATGGTAAGTGACATTTTGTGTCCATAAGGCCTGATTCTATATTGTTACTGGATCAATATTACAATCACCACGTTTTATGATACTAAAACCCTTAAAGGAATAACAATATGTGATAGAAAATATCAAATAGGAAGACATATGATTATCTTTTTTTTTCTTGAAGTTCGATAACTACGAAGATATTTCCATAGAGATAATATTCTCCCAGACAAAAATTGCTTGTTCATGAACTGTGGAATATAAAATGTAAAGATATAATCGAGGAATGGTTGTTGTGGATTCTTGACCTATAACTCTAGAGAAAATCCATGCAATCTCTTTTTATGGAATTTTAAGTAGACTAATCTTAATTTTTTTATATGTCCTTTGGCATTCTTTCACGATCCTCGAGATATTCCTGTAGGAGTTCTAATCCATTATCTCTTTCCTTCAAAAATATTCTTGCTTCATTTCCTGTGAATGTGATTGTTTACTATGGAATCTTAAACATTCTTTTGAAAACTAACAATGATAAAGAAAAAAGAGAGTGACCTTGAAGTTGAATATTCCTCTAACTTTGTTCAAACTTATCAACACACCAAGAAACTCTTTCTGTAGAATCAAATATTTCATATATGCATCTAGCTAAGTCAATGCTTGATGTCTAGACTCTATTTTTATTTCTTTCTAGTAATTACAATGATGGTTACCACCCATAGCACCTTGACCATTGAAATATATAGTCTTCTCACCCAAATAAGTTTAGAGTATCCCTGCATAATTTTTCTTTTCTTCTGATAGTCATTTTTATGAAGTTGGAGGTCTCTCATACAGTGCTTTAGGACGTTAATTTCAAAGTAATTTTTTTTTTGGTAATATAAATCAAAGCTCTTTTTTTAATGGAATAATTAATCTGTATTAAATGGAGAATTATCTTGAGAAGTCTACCATTAATAATAAACTTTTCAATATTTAATAAACAATTTTATCTTCCATAAAATCATCATAAAATATGTCTTGGGGAAAGTGGTATGATGCAACCTCCCATCCCTCCTAGGTGTTCTGAGACCTCTCGGTCAAGGATCTTCAAATTTTTGAGTCAAATTAGCTCTTCGGGACCCTGCTAGCCCCCAGTTTAATGTAACACATGCCCTTTTTCACCTTAGGCACAAGTCGTATGGAACCCATGGACCCTTTTCTATCTCTCTTTATAATTTGAATTTGCAGGTGCTAGCTCCTTTTGCTAGTCCCTCTCCACATGCAGCCTCAGGCTATGACCTAGGGTTAAACCCTGAAAGGCGCTTCAGACTTAGACATTCAGAAGTTCTAAATGTTCCAACTCCTTTTCCTTCTGATGTGATTCACACCTGAAGCGACCGATTGAGTGCCATGTGCTCCAACAATTAACAACTGGAATTTTCCCTCTACGATCTGACGACATGCATCCACTTCAGATCAGAGACCATGATGTCCTTCACTATATCAACCTTTGGATTTTTTGGATACTCTGCCTTTTCCTTTCCTATGAATGACTCTTCCTATGAAACTCATGGATCTCCACCACATGTCCTCTATGGATCCAATCGTCCATATCTCCTCGCTCTTTGTGACTTCATGGTGTTTGTGCTTGGCTCCACACAAAAAATCATGAGTTATTTATCACGAACTCTTTGGTTTGTTGCCACATACCCTCACTGCAACCAATGACTGGGATTTCTTTGTGGCTTGAGGATTTCGGCAATCCCCTCTCCTTAAACACTTTAAATCCTTCAAACTATGAAGTGTCGTAAGATTCCACAACTAACCTCCATGCAACTCTCCCAGATCTAACGGTGTGGAACGATCTTTCTTCATCCTGAATGGATCTTTCTCGTGAATTTTGTGAAATCTTAAATGGATCCTTCCTATTGAAGATTTATCCCAGTTGCCTCTTATGAGCTTCTTCTCCCTTCGACCTGCTAACTCCTGGTAGCATTTCTTCAACACTTAGTCAAAATTGACCATGTGCACACCTTGCAACATGTTTTCCTCCATGACTTAGCTTCTTTGTGGACGACTACGCACGCCTTGCAAAAATTCTTAACACTCTTCTGCAAATACTCTTAAGTTACACCTCATGATATTATGAGAGAAAGACTCTGTCAATGAACTCCTTGTGGAAAATATTCACTCCTTGCATACAAATCACCAAGTTATCTCTCTTGGAATTATTCCTCCTCGAAACTCTAAACTTATCAGAATGACTTCTTGGATACTTATCAAAGTATCAATCCTGTGCACACCTTGTGAAAACCTTCCTTCAACTTGAATCTTGATGGGTTACTATGCACTCCTTGCAACAATCCTTCCATAACTCAATTGTTCCTCCTGAACAATATGACTATGAGTATGTTTCCTCCTACGCACACTTTCAATCTATCCCTCATAGATTTCTGAGTCAAAACAAACTTTGTCGACGCACACCTTGCAAAAGCTTATGCACACCTTGCATACAAAATCTTCACATTTTCTCTTCTGAGCTTCTGAGTCGAAATAGATTCTGTCAACACACACCTTGACAAAATTATGCACTCTTTTCATAGGATCATATAAGAGAAACAGTTGAAAATTATCTAATATCTCATAGATTCATACATTCAACCATGTAAATGAGTTCATAACATAAGAACAAGTAATAACACAGAATTGTAATTAACAAAAAGCCTACCATTCATTCATTCAGATAGACACAGTACATCAACATGGAACATTTGGATCAACCCTTCTCTATTATATTCATTCAAATCATATGTCAATGGACTCATATAACTATGATAAGCTTCAACAACAATAAAATTGAGCTACAATACTCTTCATCTACAATAATGTTAAACAATTATCTACTAAAATTTAGCAACAACCACTCTACGCGGGAAGAAACTTCAACAACCTCATTTGGGAAACAATACATTTATTTATACAAAAGAATCTTATATATATATTTCCCTCCAACTACCTTAGTGTTATCCTATCAAAATAAAATCTTTCAACTACTAAGGATTTATTACAATAAATGCTTGAGACATACAGATAAGAGAAAATGCTTCGAATTTGTACTGCAACCTATTACATTAAAGGAAAATACACTCCATATCGATCTTATGTGATGTTTCAACTCCTAAACATTTAAGATGTTCTTTAATTACAATATTTTCAAGAAATTTCATGATATGCCCTTCTTAAATTCAAAAATCACTTCAAAATGTGCACTAGCGCGTTGAGTTGTCCTCCACTTGCGCTTCGCTGGCGATGCTCCTACATCATACTGCTCTAGACAAAATTCATGGAATCTTGTCCATGAGATCCTAAACTGACTTTCCATGCTTTTAAATATCTTCTTCATTTACCCAACTGAAATCTTCTATTGGTTGTCCTTTCCATTTTACCAAATACTCAAAATAAGTTTTTCTCTGGGTGTTCTTACCAGTTCTCTGACCTATGATATTCTCCATCTGCGAATTCTCTTCTATAGGCATCTTCTTCTCCCAATTGATCTCTTTATGATCTTTTGACCTTCTATTGTCATATTCCTCGCAAGGATACAGGTCTAAAATGTTGAAAATGGGCAATATACCCACATCTTCTGGGAGCTCTATCTCATAAGCATTTTCATCAAATTTCCTTAGGATCTTGCACAATCCTATCTTCTTCATCTTCAATTTGTTATATGTTTCCATTGGGAACCTTTCCTTCCTGATATGTGATAGAACTTGATCTCCCACTTCAAATTGAAGTTTTCTCCTATGTTGATCAACTCTATGTTTGCATTCCCTATTGTTGTTCTGCAACTACTCCTTGATCTGATTATGGAGCTTCTACATTTTGGCAGCAAAGTCTTCTGCTCCAACACTTCTAAATTCATTCTTCTTCATATCTCTCAACTCTTATACTCCTCTTGGATTTATCCCATATACTATATGAAATGGGCTCTTTCTTGTACTTATGTTTGGTGATTCGTTGTATGCAAACTCTTCTTGTGACATAATTTGATCCAACTGGCTATGATGTTCAGTGACTAGACTCCTCAACAAATTTCCTAAACTTTGATTCACCACCTCAGTATGTCCATCCGTTAGAGGGTGATATGATGAACCAAATTACAATTATGTCCCCAACTTCTTCCACAATGTTCTCTACAAATGACCAACAAATTTAGTGTCTCTGTTTGAGAAAATACTCTTGAGAAACCCATGAAGTCTCACAACTTCCTTGAAAAACAAATTTTCAATGTGTGTTGCATCATTAGTTTTCTGGCATGGGATAAAGTGTGCCATATTTCAAAATCTATCAACTACCAAAAATATGGAATGACTTCCCCTTTGTGTTCTTGGCAAGCCCAACACGGAATCCATGCTTATTGCATCCCAAGGCCTATCTAGAATAGGAAATGGTTGATGCAACCCAATGTTCTACATATTTCCTTTTGCATACTGGAAAATCTTACATCTATTTACAAACTTATTTACTTCTTCCCTCATACCTAGCCAATAGTATGAACTGATCAACTATGCAAATGTCTTGTCGTGGCCAAAATGTCCTACTAGACCTCCACTATGTTTTTCCTTTAGTATATTTTATCTCATTGAGCACTTTGGTATGCACAATTGGAAACCCTTAAAAATCAATCCATATTGAATCAGATACTTTTTCCAATGGATCATGTCTCTTATCACAAGATTTTCACATGCTTCATATGCCTCTTTAAAACCTGGATCATCACAATACATCTCCTTAAGGTGTTCAAACCCTAAGGTTTTCACCTGAAATTCTTGTAGAATCAGACATCTCCTGCTCAATGCATCAACAACTTTGTTAGCATTACCAAAAATATGTTTAATGACAAAAGTGAAATTTTTCATAAACCCTATCCACTTAGCATGTCTTTGATTTAACTTCTCCTGTCTAGTTATGAATTGTAAAGCCCAATTATTGCGATATAAAAAAAACTCTTTTGGAACAAGGTAGTGCCTCCCTTTCTTTAAGGATTGAATTATTGCATAAAATTATTTATCATATGTGGATTAATTTCTCTTGGTGTCATTCAACTTCTCACTAAAATATGAAACATGCCTATTATCTTGGCTGAAGACTGCGCCAATTGCAACTCCACTAGCATCACATCTTACTTGAAATGTCTTCCTGAAATCTGGCAAGACCAGAATCAGTTGTTTTGTTATCTTCTCCTTTAATATATTGAAACTTTTCTCAGCTTCTTATGTCCACTTAAAAGAATTGTTTCTCTTTTTCACCATATCTAATATTGGTTCACAAATTCCACTGAAATTTCTAATGAAATTCCTATAGAAACTTTCTAATCCATGGAAGCTTCTCAGCTCAAATATGCTTCTTAGCGATGGCCATTCTCTGATTGCTTTCACCTTCATTGGATCCATCTTCAATTCATTTGAAGAGACCTCAAAGCCCAATTAAATGAGTTTTGTCTTCATAAAATAGGACTTCTTCAGATTTATCAACAACTTCTCCCACTGCAATCTTCTCATCACTAAAGTTAAATGCCTCAAATGCTCTTCTTCAGTTTTACTAAAGACAAATATATCATCCATATATACAATCACAAACTTACCAATAAAATATTTTAATAGCTCATTCATCAACCTCATAAAAGTAATTGGGCCATTTTTTAAGCCAAATGGCATAACAAGACATTCATACAACCCTTCGTTTGTTTTGAAGGTTTTTTTCCACTCATCACCTTCTCTCAATCTTATTTGGTGATATCCACTCTTCAGATCTATCTTTGAAAAATAATTTGTCGTACTCAAACAATCCATTAAGTCATCCATCCTTGGTAAAGGAAATCTATACATGATGGTGATCTTATTTATGGCTCTTGAGTATGTACACATTCTCCATCCTCCATCCTTTTTTGGACTCAACACAGTTTGTACTGTGCATGGAATCAAGCTTTCTCTAACTAAACCCTTGTCCATCAAATCATGGAATTGTCTCTTTACCTCCTCATTCTCTTGAGGTGTCAATATGTACACTACTTTATTCGGTAGAATCGCTCCTGGTATTAGGTCAATGTGATGGTTGATACTCCTGATGGGTGGTAATGAGCTTGGTAACTCATCCACTACTATGTCAACAAAATTCTGCAATAGCTCCTAAATTTCTTCAGGCAGATCATCCATAGAAGTTATTTTAAGGACAACTCTGGTTTTCCTTACCACAAAAAATTGCATCTCCTGTTTCTTATTAACTTCCCTCAGGAGTTCCTTCCCACTCATGAGAAGTATACTTGTGTTGGCTTCTTCCTTTACTTTATTTTCCTTAATTAGCAGTAACATGTGTGTCCTACCATTCTTCACCAAGGTACAAGTATTTTTTCTCCCATTATGAATGAAATTAATGTCAAACTACCATGTTCTCTCCAGCAAAACATGACATACATCCATGGGAGTCACATCACACAAAATATCATCTCTATATTCTCCTATCTTAATTTGAACTAGGAATTGTTTAGTTACCATTACCTACTGTCCTTTCTGCAACCATGAGACTCTATACGAACTCGGATATGAAGTTGTCTCTAGATCCAATTTCTCCACCATCTTTGCGGATACTAATTTATCAGTTCTCCCACTGTCAATTATCTCCTTGCATACTCTATATCTAGTCTTGCAAGCAGTCTTGAACAAATTATTCCTTTGCACTAGTTTTTCAACCTCTGACTCTGGCTTATAGAGAACATTCTTCATCATCAAATATTTCCCATCTTTTTCACCTCTTGCTTCAACATTCCACTTTTGCACTTCTGAAATGTGAGATTCACCTCCTCCTTCTTTCGTTCTCTCAGGGCATTCCCAAGAAATGTGCCATGTCTTTCCACATGCAGAACACTTCACTTATCCTCATCTTCCTCAAAGAAAAGAAAAGAAAAGATTTTATTCCACCATACTGTCTCCCTCAGGAACTTCCTCCTCTTTCTGAGTGACTATGTTTTTTTCCAGTCTCAACCTTCGGCTTCTGTTACTTATCATGGAAAATTCCCTTGCCTATGTCTAGACTTCTTCTTCTTGTTCATTGGCTTTGTTTTTTGGCCAACTTCTCATCTTCCTTCAGTGAAATCTGATAAGATTCCTCCACTTTCCTTATTGTCACCATGTTCGTTTCATCCTGGATTTCATATCTCAGGCCATTTATATACCTAGAAAATTTTTCATCATCTTTTTCTTTGTCCATCCCTGGTGTTTAGATTGTAGAATTCCTCTATGTATTCTTTCACTATCATTCCTTTCGATATTAGGTTCTGCAACTTCTTATACAAATTTATCTGATAGTCCTTGGGTATGAATTTATCCTTCAACTTAGCTACTATCTTGTCCTAGTCCTTGATCTTTTGTTTTCCTTTGCATTTTCTATCAGCCTGCATTTCATCCCACCACAGTGTTGCATGTCATTTTAATATGGTAACAACATGATTCACCTTCTTCTCCTCATCGACATATTCATAGCTGAAGTAATTGTCCTTTGACCTTATCCAATCCAACAATTCTTCAACATCTAAAATTCCTTCCTACATCGAGATGTCTATCTTCAATCTAGCTCCCAATTTGAAAACAAATTTCACCAGGCATTCCTTTGTAGCATATTCTCCTACAACTTATTCAACTTCCACTTCTGTGTTCTTTGTATCATTGACGTCTCCAGCATCACATGATGTCCTTTGTGTTATTTCCATAGCATCCAACCTTGCACGAAGTTCTCCCATGTCCCTTTCCATAGATCGATTTGCTACAGGTGGATCTACACATTTTCTAGGAGGAATTGTGATGAACTTTTCTCCTTTACAAAAGTACCACTTGATGTCTCTGATACCACTTGATGCAGCCCCCCTTCCCTCCTAGGGGTTATGTGACCTTCCAGTCAAGGATATTAAAATTTTTTAGCCGAATTATCTTTTCGGGACCATGTTATCCACCAGTTCAATGTAACACAAGCCCTTTTTCACCTTAGCCGTGGGTCATATAGAACCCGTCGGATATTTTCTAGTGCTCTTTAAACTTTGAATTTGAAAGCACTACCTCCTTTCTCTATCCCCTCTCCACATGCAACCTCAGGCTATGACCCAGGGTTAAACCTTGAAAGACGCTTTAGACTTCGGCATTCGAGAGTTCCAAATGTTCCAATTCCTTTTCCTTTTGAAGTAATTCACACCTAAAGAGAAATATTGAGCACCATGTGCTCCAACAATTAATGAATGGAATTTTACCTCTATGATATGTTGACATGCATCCACTTCAGATCAATGACCATGATCTCCTTCACTAGAACGACCTTGGGAGTTTTTGGATACTCCTCCTTCACCTTTCCTCCGAAGGAATCTTCCTCTGAAACTCGTGGATATCCACCACATATCCTCTCTAGATCCAATGGTCCATATCTCCTCTTTGTTCATGACTACACGGTGTTTTCTCTTGGCTCCACACAAAACTTTAGGAGTTCATTCTCATGAACTCTCTGGTTTGTTGCCATGTACCCTCGCTGCAACCAACAACTGGGATTTCTTCATGGCTTGAGGATTTTGGCGATCCCCGCTCCTTAAACAATTTAAAACCTTTGAACTATGAAGTGTCGTAAGATTCCATGGCTAACCTCCTTGCAACTCTCCCATATCTAATGGCCTGGAATGATCCTGCTTCCTCCTAAATAGATATTCCTCATGAATTTTGTGAAATATTAAAGGGCCCCTCCCTATTGAATATTTCTCCCTATCGCCTCTTCTGAGCTTGTTCTACCTTCAAAATTCTAACTCCTCAGAGCATTTCTTAGACACTTAGTCTAAATTGATGATGTGCACACCTTGCAACAGGTTCTCCTCCATGACTTATCTTCTTTGTGGATGACTGGGCACACCTTGTGACCTTCACACTCTTCTGAAAATACTCTTAAGTTACTCCTCCTAAGATTTTGATTCCAATACTCTGTCAATGCATTCATTGTGTACAATATGCACTCCTTTCATATAAAGCACCAAGTTATCTCTCTTGTACTTATTCCTCCTCAACAATGTTAAATTCTCAAAATGACTTCTTCGATACTTAGCCAATTATCAACCCTGCGTACACCTTGTGACAAACTTCCTTCAAGTTGACTCTTGATGGGTGAATGTGCACTCATTGCAATAGTTCTTCCATGGATCAATTGTTCCTCTTGAACAATATGACTCTAAGAAGGTTTCCTCCTACGCACTCTTTCAAGCTATCCCTCTTCTATTTCTCAGTCAAAACAGACTCCGTCGACGCACACCTTGCAGACACTTATGCACTCCTTTCATACAAAAGATTCACATTATATCTTCTGAGCTTCTAAGTCGAAATAGACTTTGTCAACGCACACCTTGCAGACACTTATTTCCTCCTTGCACAGACTCGTAGAAGAGAAACAATTTAAACTTATCTAATATCTCACAAATTCATACATTCAACCATGTAAATGCATTCTTAACATAAGAACAAGTTATAAAATAGAATTTCAATTAAGAGAAAGGATACCATTCATTCATTCAGATAGACATAATACAACAACACCAAACATTTGGTTCAACGCTTCATTGTTATATTCATTCAAATGATATGTACATGGAGTCCTATAACTCTGATAAGCTTCAACAACAATAATATTTAGCTAGAATATTGTTTAGCTACAATGATCTTCAATAGCTCTCAACTAAAATTCAACAACAACAACTCTCGACAACAATAAACTTAAACAACCTCATTTAGGCAACAATACATTTATTTATACAAAATAAATTCATAGATCTTTTCCCTCTGACTACCTTAGTGTTATCCTATCAAAATAAAATCTTTCAACTACTAAGGATTTATTACAGTAGATGTTTGAGACAGACAGAGAAGAGATAATGGTTCGAATCTGTACTGCAAGCTATTACATTAAAGGAAAATACACCCCCCATTTATCTTATGTTATGTTTCATCTCCTAAACATTTAAGATGTTCTTTATGTTGGCAAATATTTAACAGATAGCGAATGCTTGTCATTGATGGAAAGTACAACAATGAAGATGGCATGAGTACAGAAAGTATGTAATAGATGGGCATTATGAGAAGACACTATATAGAAGATTCGACATTCGAATAAGCTCAGAAGAGATAGTGAAAAGGATTTTTGGCAGATCATCGATGGAAAGATCAGAGTTAGCAGAATAAGGTAATCTCGGGAGGAGAAGCATTTCTAATCATTGGATCCCATTCAAAATTCCCGAAAGAAGGAGGACCATCAGATCTGTTAGTAGACAAGAATAACATGTAGAAGAGGAGGACAAATCTCAGGCATCAGATCTGAGCGTCAGATTCAATCCTCGTTGGATCATGAAGGACCTACACATTTATTAAAGTGAAAGGAGAAATGGGCTCACAAAATCCTGAAAGAAGGAGGATTGTCCATCTTCAGGTAGGACATGTGGTGAAAGATCATCATGTCACTGATTGGAAATTCAAAGGAACAGGGTTCCCTAACCTCTTGAATTCACAATATGAGAAATCACGAAACTATCTTAGCTATCAGTTCGAGGTTTGTTCTGGACCGTTTATTTGAGCTCCATCTCGGAGCTTCGCCTATGGCGACTTGGAGAGGTAAGAAACATAACCATCAAAATCGCTATATGCGAAATTGAAATTTAATTGCAGCCATCAAATCAAGGTGTGGTCTGGACCATTGATCTAATCTTCATTTCAGAGTTTCACATATCGTGACTTGGAGTGACAAGAACCTCTATCGAAGGAATCGCGAGATGAGAATTCACAATGAGATCTGGACTATAGATTCATCAAAATCGTGGATTGTTGATCTAATCTTCATTTTGGAGTTTCACCTATCACAACTTGGAGTGACAAGAACCTCTATCGAAGGAATCACGAGATGCAAATTCACAATGAGATCTGGACCGTAGATACATCGAGATCGTGGACCGTTGATCTAATCTTCATTTCGGATTTTCGCCTATCGCAACTTGGAGCGACAAGAACCTCCATCGAAGGAATCACGAGATGTGAATTCACGATGAGATATGGACTGTAGATTCATCGAGATCGTGGACCGTTGATCTCAGCTCCATCTCGAGGTTTTGGGGATTGAGACTTGGACAGTCGAGATGCCTCATCTCCAGACTCATGAAATGCAAATTCGCGAAAAGCATTTTTTGCATAAGCACTTGGTCATTACCATGGTCATATAGAGGAAGGAGCTAGCATAGAAAATCTTTGTATCAGAGTTTCAGAGATCGCGACATGAAGTGTCGAGACACTTGGCCACAGGAAAGCCAAAATGTTGAAACCCGATTTAAAGGAAAGATTAATAAAGTTCATCCAATGGTGCAGATAAACTTGAATATGATTGGAGGGATACTATTCTCTCTCACAGTTAATTCATCAGTTACGAATCAGTTAGAAAAACTGATTCATGATTCCTGATCGGTTGGCATTTCAGTTGCTTAGATGGTTTTCTTTTTTCGATGAAGATGCGAAGTGTAACGACTGTTGGTGTTGTGCATAAAAGAAAAAGAGACAGACTATGCGAGTGTGGTTGTTCTGGATGAAAAATGAATTAAACTATAAGAAAGGGGAAATCACAGGATGCGCAGTGTGAGACTAAAAATGTGCGCAGTGTGAGACTGAAAATATGCACAGTGTGAGATAAAACTCAGAGAAGAGTAATAGATGAGGAAAAGAATTGAAGCAGAGTAGAATTATAGAACAAGTTGAAGCAGAGAAGATTTGTAGAACAGACAAAGGAAGAGGAGAATTGCAGAACAGTTAGAAGAAGACTAGATTTACAGAACAGAGAAGAAGTGGTAAGAATCGATTAATCTATGTAGTTGGTTGTTTAATTAATCATTTATATTTTACGGTGGTTATGAGGTGCTAGGGAGGACTCTTTTCCTCAGAGGTTCAAGTGGGAGCTTGAACACAAGGAGTTGTAGCTTCCATCTGGTTGCAGCCAGAGAAACCAAGGTGGCAGGGTGGTGCAAGGGAGAACAAGTGTTCTCTGTTATACAGGTTGGATCCCGTGTAACTGGAATTTGGTGCTTCCATACAGTTGGTGCTGGAACATTAAGGGAGTTGGTGCTTCCTTCTAGTGGGTGCTAGAGAAACCAGAGAGTTGGTGCTTTCAAACAAGTTGCAGCTTGTAAAATAGAGGTAGCATCCTCACATTGAGTTGGTGCTCAATTATAGATGATGTACATAACTTAAAAGACTGCCTTTCATTTCAAAGAAGAAGAGGTTTTCTCCCTTTATTAGTTTCCTCGTGAAAATTTATCTCTGTGTATACCTTATGTGTGACTGATACTCATTACTTTTATTGTCCATATGTTGTATAATGTTGATGATCACTTGAAGAAAGATTAAGAATGTATTAATAGACTTAAAATTGTTTAAGCACAATAACAACTGATTCATCCCCCCCTCTCAGTTGTCTTAGTAATTTCAACAATTGGTATCAGAGATGGTTCCTTTTATTCAAAGGTAGATCTATAATCTTAAACATGACAAGTCATGAAGGGACTTCAGCCTCTAAGCCCCCTCTATTTGATGGAACAAATTTTTCCTTCTGGAAGATTAGAATGAGAACATACTTAATGGCCTTGGGTGTTCATGTTTGGGATGTAGTAGAGACTGGATATACAAATCCTGTTGTGCTAGCCTCCAAGGACGATAAGTTAGAGTTGGGTTTTAATGCTAAGGGAATGAATGCTATCTTGAATGGACTTGTTGAAGCTAATTTTGTAAATGTGATGCATCTTGAAACTGCCAAAGCAATGTGGGATAAACTTAGTAGAAGTTATGAAGGAAATGAGAAAGTAAAAGATGTCAAACTTCAAACATACAGATTGAAATTTGAACAACTAAAGATGAATGAAGATGAAACAATTAGCAAGTATTTTTTCAGAGTTGAAGAACTTGTGAATGCCATGAAGGGTCTTGGTGAGAAGTTTGACGAATCACTCTTAGTTCAGAAGATTTTAAGATCTCTGCCTGATAAATTTAATCCAAAAGTCTCTGCAATAGAAGAATTAAGTGATCTTAAAACTATGTCCATTGATCAACTCCTAGGAACTCTAACTACATATGAAATGAGAATTAATAAAGATAAATCTAGTACTAGAGAAGCATCGTTTAAAGAAGACAAGAATACTGATTCAGAATTAGATGATATTGAGGCAAAATTTGTGAGAAGGTTAAAGAAAGGATTAGGAAAATATTAAGGCAAGTTGCCCTTCAAATGCTTTAATTGTGGTAAGATAGGTCATTTTGCATCTAAGTGTCCCCATCAGAAAAAGGACCAGAACTATGATGTTGAAAAGAAGTATCAATTCAAGAAATATAGTAAAAAGAAAATCTTGGTTGCAAATAATGACAATTCCTCAGAAGACACCAACGGTGACTCTTCCTGTGAAGATAAGGTAAATGAATTCATGCTTATGGCCAAAGAGGATTATGATAATAAAAGAACAGGCAGTGATGATAATAATGAAGAAGCTATGGTTGATATGGAAGGAGAACTGATCAGTGCACTGGAAGAAATTGATAGACTCAAAATTAAGAACAAAAAGCAAAAACAATTGTTGACACAATTCGAGAATGACAGTAAAAAACCTGATGAAGACTTTTCTTTGCTGAAAGTGGAATTAGAAGAGGCAAAGAAAATAGAGGACATACTAAAACAAAAAATGTCAAAGAAGAAAGTCAGGTGTGAAGCCTTAGAAGAAGAGATAGTAAAAAACATAAAATAAATGGAGAAATTTAAAGGATTGTATCACCAAAATCTGCCAAGTATTAAAGCCTCAGAAGGATTAACCTTCATTCTAAATCAGCAAAGAAATTCAAAATTGAAAATTGGATTGGGATATGAAGAAGGATCAAGTAGTGATCATTCAAGTAATACAGAAACTATCAAGTTTGTCAAATCCTCAAACATTTACAACAGTCACTCTACAGAAACAAAGAAGGAAAATCAGCCACCAAGAATGAATGAAAGAAAAATCACCGAAACCGAATTTTTAGATCAGAAAGATTATCGACATGAAATAAATCGACCTCCTCAAAGAAGACATATTTTTTCAAGGTACAAAGATTTTTTCTATGGTTATTGTTTTTTCTTCTCTAATTTTGGTCACAAAGCTATAAACTGCTCTTTAAGATTTAGATATGAACAATCAAGATATTCAATGAATAACTATCTTCCACAACAAAGATTGAGACAGCCAAGCAACAAACAATCACAAACTATAAATCATGTGATGACTGGGAGAAGGACATAGGTGAAACGCAACAACATTTATCAGTATAAAAATCATTATGATCTATTATTCAGTGAACCAAAATGTTACAACTGCCATAATTATGGTCATAAAGCTGCAGACTGTCACTTAAAGAATTTCAAGTCAGATTTGATCCCCACTACTGAAAATGTCAAAGTTTGGAAGAATAAAGTAGATGACAA
Organism: Picea engelmannii; assembly: GCA_009831015.1. Classification (NCBI taxonomy): domain Eukaryota; kingdom Viridiplantae; phylum Streptophyta; class Pinopsida; order Pinales; family Pinaceae; genus Picea; species Picea engelmannii. Next base: position 64,700 of record ML777216.1, on the reverse strand, counting down.
GTGTGGACTAGTGCTATCAACCCAAAGAAAAAATAATCCCTGGTATATTGACAGTGGATGCTCCAAACACATGACTGGAGATGAAAGTGAGTTTCTAACTCTTAGTGATAGAAAATTAGGGAATGTAACTTTTGGAAATGATGCACCAGGAAAGATAAAAGGTAAAGGAATTGTAAGTTTGAGTAATGGAAAAAGGAAAGCTCAATATGTGTTGTTCGTAGAAGGTTTGAAACATAATCTGCTTAGTGTCAGTCAAGTTTGTGATCGAGGGTGTGAAGTTGTTTTTACCTCTAAAGACTATAGAATAAAATCTATGGATTTAGGACAACTAGTTGCAAAAGGTATAAGAACAGAAAAAAATGTCTATTTATTAAAAGAAGAAAAAGAATAATGGCACTTAAGCAAATATGATGAAAGTTGGTTGTGGCATAGGAGACTTGGTCACCTAAATTTTGATCACATAATCAAACTCAGAAACAATGGGGCAGTAAAAGATTTTCTAAAGATATCAAAGCCATATGACTCTATTTGTAAACCCTGTCAGATAGGAAAGCTTACTTGCACTCAGTTCAAATCTAAAAACTTTCCTTCAACAGAAAAACCTCTCTAGTTAGTACATATGGATCTATGTGCACCATCAAGGAAAGAAGGTAAGGAAAAGAAAATTACTTTATGTTGATTATTGATGACTATTCTAGACTAACTTGGGTTTCCTTTTTGAAAGAAAAATCTGAGGCATTTGAAAAATTCAAAGTGTTTAAGGCTTTGACTGAGAATCAAACAGGAGAAAGATTAAAGGCAGTAAGGTCTGATAGAGGAGGAGATTTTAGTTCAGGGAACTTCAAAGAGTTCTGTGATAAACATGGGATCAAAAGAGAGTACACAATTCCAAGGACTCCACAACAAAATGGAGTTGTTGAGAGGTAGAATAGGTCAGTACAAAAAATGGCAAGATCAATGATGAATGAAAGGAACATACCTCAGGCATATTGGGTGGAAGAAATTCATACAACTATTCATATCCTTAACAAAGCTCATCTTAGGCCACATAGTGACAAGACTCCTTATGAACTATGGTTTGGAAGACCTGCTTCAATCAAGCATTTTAAAGTCTTCGGGAGTAAATGTTATATCAAGAACAATGATGAAGATATTAGCAAATATGATGACAGGGTTGATGAAGGTATCTTCTTGGGTTATGCTACAAATAGTAAAGGGTACAAATGCTACAATAAGAGACTGCATAAACTAGTTTATTATATAGACATAAAAGTTGATGAAGAAATCCCAGTCAAGAATGTAGGCAGTGTTGAACCAAGAACAAAAGATATAGTTGAAGATGAAGATGGACAGGTTCAAGGGTCAGAAAGAGAAGAATCTGAATCATATGAAGACACGAATACTTCAATTGACACAAATCAACAGAGAGAAGCAAAATCACCTCTCAGAATTGTTAAAAAGAATCATCATGAAAATCAAATAATTGGAGATATAAATAAAGGAGTTCAGACAAGAAGTAAATTGATTAAAGACTCAGAACAATATCAGGTTTCTTTTTCATCTATGAATAAACCTAAAAATTTTGATGAAGCCAACAAGCATGATGATTGGATTAGAGCAATGAATGAAGAGCTTCATCAAATTGAAAAGAACAATACTTGGGAACTTGTCCCTAGACCTGAAGATAAAAATGTAATAGGTTCCAAATGGGTGTTCAAGAATAAAATGAATGAAAAAGGACAAGTTGTTAGAAATAAAGACAGATTGGTCTATAAATGATATGCACAAGTTGAAGGTTAGGACTTTGATGAAACTTTTGCACCAATGGCAAGATTGGAAGCCATTAGAATGTTTCTTGCTTATTCATGTCATAAGAACTTTAAAGTTTATCAGATGGATGTTAAGTCAACATTTCTTAATCGAGATCTAGAGGAAGAAGTATTTATGGAGCAACCTAAAGGATTCTTATTGACAGATAATCCTAATTATGTTTGTAAAATGAAGAAGGCCTTATATGGACTAAAACAAGCACCATGATCTTGGTATTATAGACTGGACAATTTTTTACAAGAAAAAGGGTTCAAGAAAGGTATTGTTGACAATAACCTTTACATTAAGTCTGAAGATGATAATTTACTAGTTGTTTTGGTTTATGCAGATGATATTATTTTTGGCTGTACTAATGAATCATCTTTCCAGTGGTTTGCTAACTCTATGCAAACAGAATTTGAAATGTCTATGATAGAAGAACTGTCATATTTTCTTGGCTTACAAGTAAAACAAAGTTCTGTAGGAATATTTATTTCTCAAGAAAAATATTTGAAAGAGATGTTGAAGAAATTTCAAATGGAAGATTCCTCTCTAGTTAGCACACCTATGGTGGTTGGTTGAAGGCTCAGTAAAAATGATGTTTCACCGGATGTTGATCAAAGGACATATCACTCTATGATAGGCAGTCTTCTATACATCACAGCATCCCGTCTTGATATAATGCAAGTTGTTAGAATGGTAGGTCGTTATCAGTCTGCTCCTAAACAAAGTCATTTGGTAGCTTTCAAAAGGATATTCAAATATTTGAAGGGAACAATGACTTATGGTCCGTGGTATCCCAAAAATCAGAATTTCTAGTTAACTACTTATTCAGATGTAGATTGGGCACACTGTGTTGATGAGAGAAAAAGCACCAGTTGAGGAGCATTCTTTCTGGGTGACTCATTAGTTACATGGCTTAGTAAAAAGTAATGATCCATTTCATTATCAACTACAGAGGCATAATACATTGCTGCTGCTACTTGTTGCACACAAATTTTATGGATGATACAAACTCTTGCAGATTTGAAGGTAACTTACACTGATCCCATTCCAATTCATTGTGATAACACCAGTGCCATTAGTGTCTCCAAGAATCCTATTTTTCATTCCAAGACTGAGCATATTCCAATAAAGTACCATTTTCTTAGAGAACAAGTTACAAACAGAATTGTTCAACTGAATTATATACCCTCTATAGAAAAGATTGCAGATATATTTACAAAACCATTAGTAGCAACCCCTTTTGGATATCTTCATCAAAAGTTGGGGGTTATAATTTCTTGTGTCTAATCTGTTCACCTGGTCAAGGGGAGTACTTATTGAATATCTAGTGTATTTCCAAGATGCTCATAGTTGATAGGGGGAGTATGTACTACAACAACTCAGGGGGAGCATGTTTCTTCTTTGACATTGATGTCAAAGGGGGAAAAAAGAGTACGGCATGTGGGTGCTTGTGTCGCCATCGAATGCATGTGGGTGCTTGTGCTGCCATCAATGCCAAAGGGGGAGATTGTTGGCAAATATTTAACAGATAGCGAATGCTTGTCATTGATGGCAAGTACAACAATGAAGATGGAATGAGTACAGAAAGTATGTAATAGATGGGCATTATGAGAAGACGTTGTAGAGAAGATTCAAGATTCGAATAAGCTCAGAAGAGATAGTGCAGAGGATTGTTGGCAGATCATCGATGGAAAGATCAGAGTAAGCAGAGCAAAGTAATCTTGGAAGGAGAAGCATTTATGATTGTTGGATCCCATTCAAAATTCCCAAAAGAAGGAGGAACATCAAATTTGTTAGTAGACAAGAAGAATGCACAGAAGAAGAGGAAAGATCTTAGGCGTCAAATATGATCATCAAATTCAATAATCATTGGATCATGAAGGACCTAAATGTTCATTAAAGTGCAAAGATAAACGGGCTCACAAAATCCCGAAAGAAGGAGGATCGTCCATCTTCAGGCAGGACACGTGGTGAAAGATCATCATGTCGCTGACTAGAAATTCAAAGGAATGGGGTTCCCTAACCTCTTGAATTCGTGATATGAAAAATCATGAAACTATCTTAGCCGTCACTTCAAGGTTTGTTCTGGACTGTTGATCTGAGCTCCATCTCAGAGCTTCGCCTATCGTGATTTGGATATGTAAGAAACATAACCATCGAAATCGTGATATGCAAAATCCTAATTTAATCACAGCCGTCAAATCAAGGTGTGGTCTGGACCGTTGATCTAAGCTTCATTTCAGAGTTTCTCCTATCGCGACTTGGAGTGAAAAGAACCTCTATCGAAAGAATCGTGAGATGCAAATTCACAATGAGATCTGGACCGTAGATTCATCGAAATCGTGGACCGTTGATCTAAGCTTCATTTCGAAGTTTTGCCTATCGCAACTTGGAGCAACAAGAACCTCCATCGAAGGAATCATGAGATGCAAATTCATGATAATATCTGGAACATAGATTCATCGAGATAGTGGTCAGTTGATCTCAGCTCCATCTTCGGGCTTCGGGGATTGTGACTTGGAGAGTTGAGATGCCTCATCTCCAGACTCACGAAATGCAAATTCGCGAAAAGAACTTTCTGCATAAGTGCTTGGTCATGACCATGGTCATATAGAGGAAGGAACTAGCACAGAAAAGCTCTGTATCAAAGTTTCAAATATCGCGACATGAAGTGTCGAGACACTTGGCCATAGGAAAGCCGAAATGTCGAAACCCGATTTAAAGTCAAGATTAATAAAGTTCATACAACGGTGCAGATAAACTTGAATATGATCGGAGGGATACTATTCTCTCTCAAAGTTAATTCATCAGTTACGAATCAGTTAGCAAAACCGATTCATGATTCCTGATCGGTTGGTGTTTCAGCTGCTTAGATGGTTTTCTTTTTCTGATGAATATGCAAAGTGTAACAGCTATGGGTATTGTGCATAAAAGAAAAAGAGACAGACTATGCGGGTGTGGTTGTTCTGGACAAAAAATGAATTAAACTATAAGAAAGGGGAAATCACAGGATGCGTAGTGTGAGACTAAAAATATGCACAGTGTGAGACTGAAAATATGCGCAGTGTGAGATAAAACTCAGAGAATAATAACAGATGAGAAAAAGACTTGAAACAGAGTAGAATGAAAAAACAAGTTGAAGCAGAGAAGATTTGCAGAACACACAAAGGAAGAGAAGAATTGCAGAACAGTTAGAAGAAGACCCGATTTACAGAATAGAGAAGACGTGGTAAGAATCGATTAATCTATGTAGTTGGTTGTTTAATTAATCATTTATATTCCAGGGTGGTTGGGAGGTTCTAGGGAGGACTGTTGTTCTCATAGTTTCAAGTGGGATCTTGAACACAGGGAGTTGTAGCTTCCATTTAGTTCCAGCCAGAGAAACCAGGGTGGTAGGGTGGTGCAAGGGAGAAAAAGTGTTCTCTGTTATACAGGTTGGAGCCTGTGTAACTGGAAGTTGGTGCTTCCATCTAGTTGGTGCTAGAACATTAAGGGAGTTGGTGCTTCCTTCTAGTGGGTGCTAGAGAAACCAGAGAGTTAGTGCTCTCAAACAAGTTGCATCTTGTAAACTAGAGGTAGCAGCCTCACATTGAGTTGGTGCTCAATTATAGATGATGTACAAAACTTCAAAGACTGCCTTTCATTTCGAAGAAGAAGAGGTTTTCTCCCTTTATGGGTTTCCTCGTGAAAACATATCTCTGTGTATACCTTATGTGTGACTGATGCTCATTACTTTTATTGTCCATATGTTGTATAATGTTGATGATCACTTGAAGAAAGGTTAAGAATGTATTAATAGACTTAAAATTGTTTAAGCACAATAACAATTGAGTCACCCCCCCCTCTCAGTTGTCTTAGTAATTTCAACACTTTAATTACAATATTTTCAAGATATTTCATGATATACCCTTCTTAAATTCAAAAATCAGTTCAAAATGCGTGCTAATGCGTTGAGTTGTCCTCCACTCATGCGTTTTTGGCGATGCTTATGCATCATGGTACATGTAATGCAATGGAGGATTAAACTTGTGGATCCAGAGATAATATAACTATGATGAACCCATGGTAGAATATGAAAACGTAGTTAATTATAGGAATTTATTGGTGAGACATAAGGAATAATATTGCAAAGTTTTATGACCCACGAACCCATGTTGAATGAAAAATTGGTTACATTTCGAGTTATCAATATAATTAATATATGTCTTGAAAATAACTAATTATAAAGATCGATCAGTTAGACCAATAGTAATAAGAAACAAATGAATTGGGGAAGTGCTTCAAAAACTTGGTGGAAAAGGAAATCGAAAATATTCTTATTGTAGTGCAATGTGATGGTAACGAAACATAAGGTGCATTTGGGTGATGGTGGAGGACTGGAATTGAGTTAAAATAATGAGGCCAAACCATGAACCCACCATTATGTGAAGAACTTATGAAAAGGACTAAGTATTGGTGAAATTTTTATATAGAAAATAATATAAGTGTGTTTTGACTAGGGCTAAACGTGATGTAAATGGATCATGAACCCACCAAAAATGAAACATATTCTAAGTGCTAGAAAATATAGAAGGAAAA
>ML777216.1:13679-58257 GCA_009831015.1 Picea engelmannii | reverse complement strand
TGTAGCTTCCATCTGGTTGCAGCCAGAGAAACCAAGGTGGCAGGGTGGTGCAAGGGAGAACAAGTGTTCTCTGTTATACAGGTTGGATCCCGTGTAACTGGAATTTGGTGCTTCCATACAGTTGGTGCTGGAACATTAAGGGATTTGGTGCTTCCTTCTAGTGGGTGCTAGAGAAACCAGAGAGTTGGTGCTTTCAAACAAGTTGCATCTTGTAAAATAGAGGTAGCATCCTCACATTGAGTTGGTGCTCAATTATAGATGATGTACATAACTTAAAAGACTGCGTTTCATTTCGAAGAAGAAGAGGTTTTCTCCCTTTATTAGTTTCCTCGTGAAAATCTGTCTCTGTGTATACCTTATGTGTGACTGATACTCATTACTTTTATTGTTCGTATGCTGTATAATGTTGATGATCACTTGAAGAAAGATTAAGAATGTATTAATAGAGTTAAAATTGTTTAAGCACAATAACAACTGATTCATCCCCCCCTCTCAGTTGTCTTAGTAATTTCAACAATTGGTATAAGAGATGGTTCCTTTTATTCAAAGGTAGATCTATAATCTTAAACATGACAAGTCATGAAGGGACTTCAGCCTCTAAGCCCCCTCTATTTGATGGAACAAATTTTTCCTTCTGGAAGATTAGAATGAGAACATACTTGGCCTTGGGTGTTCATGTTTGGGATGTAGTAGAGAATGGATATACAAAGCCTGTTGTGCTAGCCTCCAAGGACGATAAGTTAGAGTTGAGTTTTAATGCTAAGGGAATGAATGCTATCTTGAATGGACTTGCTGAAGCTAATTTTGTAAAGGTGATGCATCGTGAAACTGCCAAAGCAATGTGGGATAAACTTATTAGCAGTTATGAAGGAAATGAGAAAGTAAAAGATGTCAAACTTCAAACATATAGATTGAAATTTGAACAACTAAAGATGAATGAAGATGAAACAATTAGCAAGTATTTTTTCAGAGTTGAAGAACTTGTGAATTCCATGAAGGGTCTTGGTGAGAAGTTTGACGAATCACTCTTAGTTCAGAAGATTTTAAGATCTCTGCCTGATAAATTTAATCCAAAAGTCTCTGCAATAGAAGAATTAAGTGATCTTAAAACTCTCTCCATTGATCAACTCCAAGGAACTCTAACTGCATATGAAATGAGAATTAATAAAGATAAATCTAGTACTAGAGAAGCATCATTTAAAGAAGACAAGAATACTGATTCAGAATTAGATGATATTGAGGCAAAATTTGTGAGAAGGTTAAAGAAAGGATTAGGAAAATATCAAGGCAAGTTGCCCTTCAAATGCTTTAATTGTGGTAAGATAGGTCATTTTGCATCTAAGTTTCCCCATCATAAAAAGGACCAGAACTCTGATGTTGAAAAGAAGTATCAATTCAAGAAATATAGTAAGAAGAAAATCTTGGTTGCAAATAATGACAATTCCTCAGAAGACACCAACAGTGACTCTTCATGTGAAGATAAGGTAAATGAATTCATGCTTATGGTCAAAGAGGATTATGATAATAAAAGCATAGGCAGTGATGATAATAATGAAGAAGCTATGGTTGATATGGAAGGAGAACTGATCAGTGCACTGGAAGAAATTGATAGACTCAAAATTAAGAACAGAAAGCAAAAACAATTGTTGACACAATTCGAGAATGACAGTAAAAAACCTGATGAAGACTTTTCTCTGCGGAAAGTGGAATTAGAAGAGGCAAAGAAAATAGAGGACATACTAAAACAAAAATTGTCAAAGAAGAAAGTCAGGTGTGAAGCCTTAGAAGAAGAGATAGTAAAAACCATAAAATAAATGGAGAAATTTAAAGGATTGTATCACCAAAATCTGCCAAGTATTAAAGCCTCGGAAGGATTAACCTTCATTCTAAATCAGCAAAGAAATTCAAAATTGAAAATTGGATTGGGATATGAAGAAGGATCAAGTAATGATCATTCAAGTAATACAGAAACTATCAAGTTTGTCAAATCCTCAAACATTGACAACAGTCACTCTACAGAAACAAAGAAGGAAAATCAGCCACCAAGAATGAATGAAAGAAAAAGCACTGAAACCGAATTTTTAGATCAGAAAGATTATCAACATGAAAGAAATCGACCTCCTCAAAGAAGACATATTTTTTCAAGGTACAAAGATTTTTTCTATGGTTATTGTTTTTTCTTCTCTAATTTTGGTCACAAAGCTATAAACTTCTCTTTAAGATTTAGATATGAACAATCAAGATATTCAATGAATAACTATCTTCCACAACAAAGATTGAGATAGCCAAGCAACAAACAATCACAAACTATAAATCATGTTATGACTGGGAGAAGGACATAGGTGAAATGCAACAACATTTATAAGTATAAAAATCATTATGATCTATTATTCAGTGAACCAAAATGTTACAACTGCCATAATTATGGTCATAAAGCTACAGACTGTCACTTAAAGAATTTCAAGTCGGATTTGATCCCCACTACTGAAAATGTCAAAGTTTGGAAGAATAAAGTAGATGACAAGTGTGGACTAGTGCTATCAACCCAAAGAAAAAATAATCCCCGGTATATTGACAGTGGATGCTCCAAACACATGACTGGAGATGAAATTAAGTTTCTAACTCTAAGTGATAGAAAATTAGGGAATGTAACTTTTGGAAATGATGCACCAAGAATGATAAAAGGTAAAGGAATTGTAAGTTTGAGTAATGGAAAAAGGAAAGATCAATATGTGTTGTTCGTAGAAGGTTTGAAACATAATCTGCTTAGTGTTAGTCAAGTTTGTGATCGAGGGTGTGAAGTTGTTTTTACCTCTAAAGACTATAGAATAAAATCTATGGATTTAGGACAGCTAGTTGCAAAAGGTATAAGAACAGAAAAAAATGTCTATTTATTAAAAGAAGAAAAAGAATAATGTCACTTAAGCAAATATGATGAAAGTTGGTTGTGGCATAGGAGACTTGGTCACCTAAATTTTGATCACATAATCAAACTCAGAAACAATGGGGCAGTAAAAGATTTTCTGAAGATATCAAAGCCATATGACTCTATTTGTAAACCCTGTCAGATAGGAAAGCTTACTCGCACTCAGTTCAAATCTAAAAACTTTCCTTCAACAAAAAAACCTCTCTAGTTAGTACATATGGATCTATGTGCACCATCAAGGAAAGAAGGTAAGGAAAAGAAAATTACTTTATGTTGATTATTGATGACTATTCTAGACTAACTTGGGTTTCCTTTTTGAAAGAAAAATCTGAGGCATTTGAAAAATTCAAAGTGTTTAAGGCTTTGACTGAGAATCAAACAGGAGAAAGATTAAAGGCAGTAAGGTATGATAGAGGAGGAGAGTTTAGTTCAAAGAACTTCAAAGAGTTCTGTGATAAACATGGGATCAAAAGAGAGTACACAATTCCAAGGACTCCACAGCAAAATGGAGTTGTTGAGAGGTAGAATAGGTCAGTACAACAAATGGCAAGATCAATGATGAATGAAAGGAACATACCTCAGACATATTGGGTGGAATAAATTCATACAACTATTCATATCCTTAACAAAGCTCATCTTAGGCCACATAGTGACAAGACTCCTTATGAACTATGGTTTGGAAGACCTGCTTCAATCAAGCATTTTAAAGTCTTCGGGAGTAAATGTTATATCAAGAAAAATGATGAAGATATTAGCAAATATGATGACAGGGTTGATGAAGGTATCTTCTTGGGTTATGCTATAAATAGTAAAGGGTATAGATGCTACAATAAGAGACTGCATAAACTAGTTGATTGTATAGACATAAAAGTTGATGAAGAAATCCCAGTCAAGAATGTAGGCAGTGTTGAACCAAGAACAAAAGATATAGTTGAAGATGAAGATGAACAGGTCCAAGTTTCAGAAAGAGAAGAATCTGAATCATATGAAGACACGAATACTTCAATTGACACAAATCAGCAAAAAGAAGCAAAATCACCTCTCAGAATTGTTAAAAAGAATCATCCTGAAAATCAGATAATTGGAGATATAAATAAAGGAGTTCAGACAAGAAGGAAATTGATTAAAGACTCAAAACAATATCAGGTTGCTTTTTCATCTATGAATAAACCTAAAAATTTTGATGAATCCAACAAGCATGATTATTGGATTAGAGCAATGAATGAAGAGCTTCATCAAATTGAAAAGAACAATACTTGGGAACTTGTCCCGAGACCTGAAGATAAAAATGTAATAGGTTCCAAATGGGTGTTCAAGAATAAAATGAATGAAAAAGGACAAGTTGTTAGAAATAAAGACAGATTGGTCTGTAAAAGATATGCACAAGTTGAAGGTTAGGACTTTGATGAAACTTTTGCACCAATGGCAAGATTGGAAGCCATTGGAATGTTTCTTGCTTATTCATGTCATAAGAACTTTAAAGTTTATCAGATGGATGTTAAGTCAGCATTTCTTAATTGAGATCTAGAGGAAGAAGTATATATGGAGCAACCTAAAGGATTCTTATTGACAGATAATCCTAATTATGTTTGTAAGATGAAGAAGGCCTTATATGGACTAAAACAAGCACCATGATCTTGGTATTATAGACTGGACAAATTTTTACAAGAAAAAGGGTTCAAGAAAGGTATTGTTGACAATAACCTTTACATTAAGTCTGAAGATGATAATTTACTAGTTGTTTTGGTTTATGCAGATGATATTATTTTTGGCTGTACTAATGAATCACCTTTCCAGTGGTTTGCTAACTCTATGCAAACATAATTTGAAATGTCTATGATAGAAGAACTGTCATATTTTCTTGGCTTACAAGTAAAACAAAGTTCTGTAGGAATATTTATTTCTCAAGAAAAATATTTGAAAGAGATGTTGAAGAAATTTCAAATGGAAGATTCCTCTCCAGTTAGCACACCTATGGTGGTTGGTTGAAGGCTCAGTAAAAATGATGTTTCGTCGGATGTTGATCAAAGGACATATCGCTCTATGATAGGCAGTCTTCTATACATCACAACATCTCGTCCTGATATAATGCAAGCTGTTAGAATGGTAGGTCGTTATCAGTCTGCTCCTAAACAAAGTCATTTGGTAGCTTTCAAAAGGATATTCAAATATTTAAAGGGAACAATGACTTATGGTCTGTGGTATCTCAAAAATCAGAATTTCCAGTTAACTACTTATTCAGATGTAGATTGCGCACACTGTGTTGATGAGAGAAAAAGCACCAGTTGAGGAGCATTCTTTCTGGGTGACTCATTAGTTACATGGCTTAGTAAAAAGTAATGATCCACTTCATTATCAACTACAGAGGCATAATACATTGCTGCTGCTACTTGTTGCACACAAATTTTATGGATGATACAAACTCTTGCATATTTGAAGGTAACTTACACTGATCCCATTCCAATTCACTGTGATAACACCAGTGCCATTAGTGTCTCCAAGAATCCTATTTTTCATTCCAAGACTGAGCATATTCCAATAAAGTACCATTTTCTCAGAGAACAAGTTACAAACATAATTGTTCAACTGAATTATATACCCTCTATAGAAAAGATTGCAGATATATTTACAAAACCATTAGTAGCAACCCCTTTTGGATATCTTCGTCAAAAGTTGGGGGTTATAATTTCTTGTGTCTAATTTGTTCACCTGGTCAAGGGGAGTACTTATTGAATATCTGGTGTATTTCCAAGATGCTCATAGTTGATAGGGGGAGTATGTACTACAACAACTCAGGGGGAGCATGTTTCTTCTTTGACATTGATGTGAAAGGGGGAAAAAAGAGTACGGCATGTGGGTGCTTGTGTCGCCATCGAATGCATGTGGGTGCTTGTGCTGCCATCAATGCCAAAGGGGGAGATTGTTGGAAAATATTTAACAGATAGCGAATGCTTGTCATTGATGGCAAGTACAAAAATGAAGATGGAATGAGTACAGAAAGTATGTAATAGATGGGAATTATGAGAAGACGTTGTAGAGAAGATTTGAGATTCGAATAAGCTCAGAAGAGATAGTGCAGAGGATTGTTGGCAGATCATCGATGGCAAGATCAGAGTAAGCAAAGCAAAGTAATCTCGGGAGGAGAAGCATTTATGATCATTGGATCCCATTCAAAATTCCCAAAAGAAGGAGGAACATCAAATTTGTTAGTAGACAAGAAGAATGCACAGAAGAAGAGGAAAGATCTTAGGCGTCAAATATGAGCATCAGATTCAATAATCATTGGATCATGAAGGACCTAAATGTTCATTAAAGTGCAAAGAGAAACGGGCTCACAAAATCCCAAAAGAAGGAGGACCTTCCATCTTCAGGCAGGACACGTGGTGAAAGATCATCATGTCGCTGACTAGAAATTCAAAGGAATGGGGTTCCCTAACCTCTTGAATTTATGATATGCAAAATCGCGTAACTATCTTAGCCGTCACTTCAAGGTTTGTTCTGGACTGTTGATCTGAGATCCATCTCGGAGCTTCGCCTATCGTGATTTGGATATGTAAGAAACATAACCATCGAAATCGTGATATGCAAAATCCCGATTTAATCGCAGTCGTCAAATCAAGGTGTGGTTTGGACCATTGATCTAAGCTTCATTTCAGAGTTTCTCCTATCGCGACTTGGAGTGAAAAGAACCTCTATCGAAAGAATCGTGAGATGCAAATTCACGATGAGATCTGGACCGTAGATTCATCGAAATCGTGGACCGTTGATCTAAGCTTCATTTCGAAGTTTTTCCTATCGCAACTTGGAGCAACAAGAACCTCCATCGAAGGAATCATGAGATGCAAATTCATGATAAGATATGGAACATAGATTCATCGAGATAGTGGTCAGTTGATCTCAGCTCCATCTTCGGGCTGCAGGGATTGTGACTTGGAGAGTTGAGATGCCTCATCTCCAGACTCACGAAATGAAAATTCGCGAAAAGAACTTTCTGCATAAGTTCTTGGTCATGACCATGGTCATATAGAGGAAGGAACTAGCGCAGAAAATCTCTGTATCGAAGTTTCAAAGATCACGACATGAAGTGTCGAGACACTTGGCCACATGAAAGCCGAAATGTCGAAACCCGATTTAAAGTCAAGATTAATAAATTTCATACAACGGTGCAGATAAACTTGAATATGATCGGAGGGATACTATTCTCTCTCAAAGTTAATTCATTAGTTACGAATCAGTTAGAAAAACTGATTCATGATTCCTGATCGGTTGGTGTTTTAGCTGCTTAGATGGTTTTCTTTTGCTGATTAAGATGCAAAGTGTAATAGCTATGGGTATTGTGCATAAAATAAAAAGAGACAGACTATGCGGGTGTGGTTGTTCTGGACAAAAAATGAATTAAACTATAAGAAAGGGGAAATCACAGGATGCGTAGTGTGAGACTAAAAATATGCACAGTGTGAGACTGAAAATATGCGCAGTGTGAGATAAAACTCAGAGAATAATAACAGATGAGAAAAAGACTTGAAACAGAGTAGAATGAAAAAACAAGTTGAAGCAGAGAAGATTTGCAGAACACACAAAGGAAGAGAAGAATTGCAGAACAGTTAGAAGAAGACCCGATTTACAGAATAGAGAAGACGTGGTAAGAATCGATTAATCTATGTAGTTGGTTGTTTAATTAATCATTTATATTCCAGGGTGGTTGGGAGGTTCTAGGGAGGACTGTTGTTCTCATAGTTTCAAGTGGGATCTTGAACACAGGGAGTTGTAGCTTCCATTTAGTTCCAGCCAGAGAAACCAGGGTGGTAGGGTGGTGCAAGGGAGAAAAAGTGTTCTCTGTTATACAGGTTGGAGCCTGTGTAACTGGAAGTTGGTGCTTCCATCTAGTTGGTGCTAGAACATTAAGGGAGTTGGTGCTTCCTTCTAGTGGGTGCTAGAGAAACCAGAGAGTTAGTGCTCTCAAACAAGTTGCATCTTGTAAACTAGAGGTAGCAGCCTCACATTGAGTTGGTGCTCAATTATAGATGATGTACAAAACTTCAAAGACTGCCTTTCATTTCGAAGAAGAAGAGGTTTTCTCCCTTTATGGGTTTCCTCGTGAAAACATATCTCTGTGTATACCTTATGTGTGACTGATGCTCATTACTTTTATTGTCCATATGTTGTATAATGTTGATGATCACTTGAAGAAAGGTTAAGAATGTATTAATAGACTTAAAATTGTTTAAGCACAATAACAATTGAGTCACCCCCCCCTCTCAGTTGTCTTAGTAATTTCAACACTTTAATTACAATATTTTCAAGATATTTCATGATATACCCTTCTTAAATTCAAAAATCAGTTCAAAATGCGTGCTAATGCGTTGAGTTGTCCTCCACTCATGCGTTTTTGGCGATGCTTATGCATCATGGTACATGTAATGCAATGGAGGATTAAACTTGTGGATCCAGAGATAATATAACTATGATGAACCCATGGTAGAATATGAAAACGTAGTTAATTATAGGAATTTATTGGTGAGACATAAGGAATAATATTGCAAAGTTTTATGACCCACGAACCCATGTTGAATGAAAAATTGGTTACATTTCGAGTTATCAATATAATTAATATATGTCTTGAAAATAACTAATTATAAAGATCGATCAGTTAGACCAATAGTAATAAGAAACAAATGAATTGGGGAAGTGCTTCAAAAACTTGGTGGAAAAGGAAATCGAAAATATTCTTATTGTAGTGCAATGTGATGGTAACGAAACATAAGGTGCATTTGGGTGATGGTGGAGGACTGGAATTGAGTTAAAATAATGAGGCCAAACCATGAACCCACCATTATGTGAAGAACTTATGAAAAGGACTAAGTATTGGTGAAATTTTTATATAGAAAATAATATAAGTGTGTTTTGACTAGGGCTAAACGTGATGTAAATGGATCATGAACCCACCAAAAATGAAACATATTCTAAGTGCTAGAAAATATAGAAGGAAAAKTTATTATCCTATATATAGGTCAACAATGATCCTCTCATGAGTTGTTKAGTTGGCCTCATKCCCTAGAGGATATAGGGTTTACCCTAGGTACCATCCCTAATATTAGGGGAAGTTCCATGCAGGCTTCCCCAAGGATATATATATATATATATATATATATATATATATATATGATGGTGATGATGATGATTATGATTATGATGATGATGGTTAATGTCCACTAGGATGAAAATTGGTCTATTAGACCTTAATAAAAGGAAGATATTACTTGGATTTGTTTAAAATGTTATTTCAATACTTGAAAATCCTTAAGATAAGAATTCTAAGATCATTGATGTTTTGATCACTTAGAAGGTTGCAAAGGTAAGTATTGTGACAAATATTTTTAAATTGATATCTAATTTGGATATACGTACGTAACTGTAGGACACGGTGTTTTTCATCCTCAACCCTCTTGGTGTCACAAAGGCGATAGATTCTTTCCTACCATGGTGTTTTGGGGATTCTCCAACACCCAATTTCACTATGTAGCTCATGAGAACTAGTTATTATTTTAGAAATATTTTTTCTCTTCTTTAMTCTAGTAAAAATAAAGAGATACTTTTGATATTCAAKATTACGGTTAACCACCTCCTTATAAGATATTAATTTTCTTTTATCCTCTAATTATTTATCACACCATAGATTCTCCTTAAATTTATCTTCTACAATATTTTTAATATCATTGGTAGTTTGTAGAATAACTTATTTTATTCCCCAATGATTTAGCCAATACTTGGTGATCAAGGTGGATGTTTGTGGCCACCCACCTATTCCAAATAGCTTATTTTGGTAGCTTCATTTTGGCAGTTTTGTTCGTAGTTTTTGAGTCTCGAACATCTGGGGTCGTTTGGAGGCCTTAAACAACGTTTTTCGGGCTATCCATAGTCAAACTATATATGTAGTCAAATTCTGACAAAAACATGTATAGTAATCGGATATACCTTTCCAACGAGATATTGTGCACCCCAAACAGAGATCGTATGCCAAAGTTACGCCCCCCAAAAGTTGATGCACCAAACTACCCAAAATGGGGTCCACAAAACTGTCCGCTTTTCATCTTCCGTGGTTAGGATTTTTTATTTTATTTATGTTAAAAGTAATTTAGAGCCTCATTTAAAATAATATAATTTTGAATGTGAGTATCCGTCAAATCTATTCTCAAAGATAAGATACCACCATTCTAGCGAGTCTTTCACTCTGTATTTTTACAGTCTTTGTACTTTTTCACTCATTAATAGAAATTGTGTATTACTGTATATTACTGTATATGGTTTCATATTTGATATATTTCTATTATATTTTATGATATCTGATACATCTTTATACATTTATTTACTATATCTCCACTGTCATTTCGTAAAGAAAGGAGTCCAGATCAGTGGTATCAGAGAAGGTTGCTCTTGATCGTGTTTTAGTGCATTTCCCCGACAAGGTCTGAGTATAACAAGATGGGTATTGAGATTGTATCTATTGAATACAATCTCTCTCGCATGCCCAAGAAACCCTCCATGGAATAATAAAAGAAAAATGATAGAGCAAGTGATTCTATTAATTTGTTGCTTGAGCAAGCTCCCACGCGACAGAGGGACGAAATGATGGACAATTTTTCTCACATCCTTCAACACCTACCGATAATAGCAGATGTTTCCTCAAGCAACCACTTTGGAGGCACCTCTCCTTTCAAGGTACAAGTTAATTTTGGTATTCCCATATTTGAAGGACAGATAGATGCAGATTCCCTAGAAAAATGGTTAAATTTGCTCGAAGGGTATTTCTCTATTCATAATTTCTATGACAGGGAAAGAATCACCTTCACACTCCTTAAGGCTCTCCCTCATGTCAAACATTGGTGGGAAACTTACTAGGATAAAATTTCCACAGATGAGTCTAGAATATATGGGGTCGAGCCCACTTGGGATTTTTTTGTGGATGCGGTAAAGGGATAGTATTACCCTGTTGGCAACTATGAAGACCAGTACATGAGATGGAACACACTATGACAATAAAGGGGCCAAGAAGTGTTAGAGTTCACCAATACATTACATACCTTATACACCAAGATGGGTGTCAAGGACTCTAAGAAAAATTTGGTTCTGAAACACCGCATGGCTCTACACAGATACATCC
This sequence comes from Picea engelmannii, assembly GCA_009831015.1. Lineage (NCBI taxonomy): Eukaryota > Viridiplantae > Streptophyta > Pinopsida > Pinales > Pinaceae > Picea > Picea engelmannii. The sequence continues at coordinate 47,170 of ML777216.1, read as the reverse complement.
AAAATGAAATGGATTTTTTGGACATCTCATCACTCGGTGCTGCTTATCAATATGTTGTTAAAATTAAGAATAAATTTAAGAACCATAATAGACGAGATTTTGGGTCTGCAAATCCGCAACAACAAAAGTATGATAAAGATGACCCTAACAAACTGCCTCCCGAGAACCATGCCAAGCCACAGGAAAAGAAGGGTCACGGAAAGACGAAGAAGGGAACCATAAAATAGTGTGATTTCCACAAAATCGCCTCACACAACACCGATGAATGTTTCTCAAAATAGTCATTGGTGGTCGAGATCAAAGACAAGGAGCCAAAATTTGATTCATAATATGATTCAGAAAATACTAATAGAAGACAAATCATTGACGTGGATCCCACTACTATTGTCGCAATTGTAGCAATTCAACCAGAAGAACCAATAGATCCTGAAGAGGGGGAACGACCTTTTCATTCAAAGATGTGGGTGAAGGGGACCCCACTGCATTTTATTGTTGATAGAGGAATCCAAAAGAACCTCATCTTAGTAGAGGTCATCAAATAGTTGGGATTGTCGACAATACCACACCAACAAAAATATAACATTAGGTGGCTTCGCCAGGGATGAGATCTTCGTGTTAGCTAACAATGTCGATTGTCACATGACATCCAACCCTTCAAGGATGAGGTATTATGTGATGTTTCCCCACTGGATGTCTGTGATCTCCTAGGCCATCCATATATGTGGAAGATCCATGCTATTTATGATTCTTGACCCCGTAGTGTCATTGATAATATGAGGGTTCATCTCTACAAAATACCAGAGGTAATTCCGACTATTGTTCCACCTAAACAATTTTGCAAGGTAGTATCTCATACTAAAAAAATTAGCTTCTTCACAATATGTTTAAAAGGTGAACATAAGGATATTGCAGCCACTACAGCCTCAACCCAAGCGCCTTATATCCAATAGAAGCAAGTTGACAAGGTTCTAGAAAAGAGAAATAATTCCTTCTACACACATACATCTCATGTAGCCCAAATGGTTGAACAGTTTCAACCCCACCATCAATAGGTTTATGATAGCCTTCCACAAACCAAGTAGTGCGACGTCTCCATCAAGGCAAGAAGTGCATAAGGATTTAGTTACATCAATCTCTTTCCCATCTCTCTTGGGAGCTCAACGCAATGAATACCATTGCATCCTAATGACGGAGGATTGATCTAGATGGATATCAGTGGCCACCCACCTATTCCAACTAGCTCATTTTGGCAGCTTCAGTTTGGCAGTTTTGTTCCTAGTTTTTGAGTCTCGAACTTTCGGGGCCATTTTGAAGCCCTAAACAACATTTTTTGGGCTAGCCATAGTTAGACTATAGACAGATTCAAGTTTGAAGACAAAATGTGTATTCCTCAGATAGACTTTTCCAATGATACATTGTGCACCCAAAACGAAGATCGTATGCCAAAGCTACACCCCCGGGAAGTTTATATACCAAACTACCCAAAACGAGGTCCACAAAATTGTTGGCTTTTCATCTTTCAGGTTTAGGGTTTTGGATTTTCTTTATGTTAAAAAATCCTTTAGACCCTCATTGTAAATAATATTATTACGAATGTGAGTATCCATCAGATCTCTTCTTAGAGATAAACTACCACCATTCTAGTGAGTCTTTCACTCTGTATTTTTACAGTCTTTGTACATTTTTGCTCATTAATAGAAATTGTGTATTACTGTATATTTGTGTTTATGGTTGCATCTCTAATGTATTTTCATGATATTTTTTGATATTTGATACATATTTGTACATTTATTTATTATATCTTAGCTTTCATTTTTTGTTGAAAATAATCCGAATCACTTGGCATAATTATTCCTTCTCCACTTGAGTCATTGGTGATTTCGGCTAGATTCTGAAGCAATTTTGGGGAGACTCATGTCATCCATGTTGTTTATCTTGGGATTGTAAATGTATTACCTAATAATAGTTTTTCTCTCATTGTGGGAAAGGCTCACTTTGATGTGGAGAATAGGATAGGGTGTATTTCTTTTAATATTCAACTTACAAGTTATATAAAAAAAAGATCCTATGTATCTTTCCCTAGGATTTGAGAGATATTGTATCCCCAAAATTTACATCCATATAATATGATGTGAGTAATAAGAGTCTCAAAGAGGAGCCTTTTATTATCCCATATATCCAAAGGTATCCTAATTTTAAATTATTTTCAAGCCCATAATAAGCTTTCCACCTTCTATTTATGCTTTTCTCAATGCTATAGTTTGAATTGAGCTTGTGATGAATATAAATTCCAATATACTTGTATGAAGGAACATCCTCCAAGATACAATATTCATATACAAAACGTACCGTAGGTGACCTTGTTGGATTTAATGATCACAACCTTCATTTGTTTGGTGTTCAAAATCATACCTATAGTATAGAAGAAGTCCCTGAGAATTCTAGGTTGCTTACTAAGGTCATAGGGATTCAAATGATATAATCGACATAGGGAAGCAAATACTATACTATCAAGGGTTCGTCCAACACAACCTGTACTTCTAAACAATATTATAATTTGTCAATGTAAATTAGAAAAAGGGTACAGGATAGGTGATATATAATACATATTTCATTAAAAAATATCAAAACAATATTTCCAAACTGTCATATTGCAATCAAGAAAGAAAACACATAGATACTCATATTACATTTTTCTCAATAAGGAGGAATCCCATTAGCCTTTACTATGTAAATCATGAACATTATCGAAACACATGGTACAAAATACATAAAATTATGATATAATGCATGAACCTTGCAAATACTAATTAGAAACTTAACGACATGGAATAAAACTGACCCTAGAATGAAACTCTACTAGTCAATTTACATGGTAAAAAAGGGGAACACAACCATCATGGCTTCCCCAAGAAAAGCATCATCCTTGAACCAAAACCCCACAATCAAAAAATAAACCTACTTATACTTGACTGAGCCTAGTTAGGCACTCATGAGAACCTCTCCTACTATACCCTAAATCTAACTATGCGACCCTATATTGAGTCCATGCCTCAACTTTATATCCTAAGTATGAGGAAACATAAAATAAATATTACCTAGAAATACAAATGATAGAATGAAAATAACCATTGATCTCATTTTTAAGTGAGAATTTACCTTTGCAATGTCATGATTAGGGAAACAAAAAACCAATTGCACAAAATTATTCCATTCCATCCTTGTTGAATTTCCTCTCTTCCAAGAAATTATCCTGCAATTGTTTTATGGGTGCATAAAATCTCTCACCCCATAGTCAAGTAGTATAATATCTCCAAATATGTTCATGGGTTGATTGCACTGCCTCTATTGGGGATACACGGTTCTTGTCCTGATACACATTTCATAGTTACGATTGATATGGTATATATGTTGGTTGTGGAGCCTTATTATCTTGTGAATTTAGAGGTCTTTGTTTTTAGCTGTGTTTATACCCCATGAATACTTTACACCCCAGAAGAATGTACACTCCTCCACACAGGGGAGTTCAAAGGGGGGTTACCCCCTCTGCGGGGTCCAAGGGAAAGTGGGCCCCCAGTTGGGGTTCGAGGGTGAAGCCCCTGAAGGAAACATTGCCTTGTAAATGTATATTGTAATTTCATTGTAAATATAGATCATTCATTATAAGGTCACAAATATGATGGTAGAAGTTATGTTAGGTTTTTTTCTCTAGAAGGAGACCCTCTTTTATGAGGGAAATGTATTGCGGCTATGTATTATGGTGAATTTTGTATTCTGAGAGACGAGATTGTGAGAGAAAGAATAGGAAGTTACGGTGGGTGTGTTGTAGGTTGTATCCCTTCATTTGATGGATAATAATTAAGGAAGGACCTTAAATTTATTTGGTGGACATAGCCCACACTGGGTGAACCAGGTATATCTATGTCTCTATTGTATTGTGTATCTTTTCTGTTTTGTTTTTGTATTTTTTATTTATCTTATTTTCTCCATGATCCTGTTTTTCTAAAAACTAGTATCATACTAAAAGGTAACTTGCAGGAAAAGAGGGTTCCTAGTTCAAGTGGGAGAAATGGTGGAAGATGGAAAGTTTAGTGTCGAGAAATTTAACAGCCAAAACTACCTATTATGGAATATGAAAATGGAAGATTGTATATATTAGAAGGATCTATTCCTACCATTGGGTGGAATAAAAAAGAAGCCAACGACCATGAAGGATGAAGAATGGGAGGTTCTTGACAGAGAGGAACTAGGAATTATATAAATGATCCTAGTAGTGTCGGTGGCTTTCAATATTTCAAAAGAAAAGACAACAAAGGAGATGATGGAAGCATTGGCTAAACTGTATGAAAAACCTTCGGCGTTCAATAAAGTATTTCCAAAGAAGAGATTATTTAATATGAATTTGTTAGAAGGTGGGTCTGTTGTTGATAATTTAAATGAATTTAATTAGGTTACTAATCAACTAAGTTCTGTAAAAGTGTACTTTGATGAGGAGGCCAAGGATCTTATAATCGTGTTCTCATTGCCAGAAAGATGGAACATATTGGTCATGGTTATAAGTAACTATATCTTTGGTTCAAACACTTTAAAAGTTGATGATGTTGTTGGTGTTATCCTTAGTGAGGAAATGCAACGGAAAAGCACAAGTGAGACATCAGGTAATGCGTTAAACATGGAGAACAGGGGAAGAGAAAGGGATAGAGGAAAGGGCTCACAGAACAGTGGGAATTATAGGAAGGGAAGATCCAAATCCATATTTGTAAAGATAGAGTGTTGGAATTGTGGGAAGAAAGGATATTTGAAGAAAGACTACATAGCTCCAAAGAAACAAAGAGATTGACAACAAGAGAAAATCAGGAAGAAATGTAACATGTGATGTGTTATAAGATGCTTTGATTATTTATGTAGATAATATTTATGAGTCTTGGGTAGTAGATTCAGGGGCTTCATTTCATGCCAAACCCCATAGGAAACATTTTCTAGATTATGTTCAAGGTGATTTTGGACAAGTTCATTTGGGTGATGATGCACCATGCAACATTGTTGGAATGGGAAAGGCAAAAATAAAGCAAAACAATGGAAACCAATGGTTGTTGAAAGAGGTAAGACATGTTCCAAATCTAAGGAAAAATCTAATTTCAACAGGGTAGTTGGAAAGTGAAGGTTGTATATCCAGATTTACAAATAATGTGTGGAAGGTCACCAAAGGATCATTGGTGATAGCAAAAGGAGAGAAGGTAGGTACATTGTATTTATGTACTAGTAATATTGACTCTTCTATATCTTTAAATTCTACATGAGTGGATACATTATTGTGGCATCATAGGCTTGGACACATGAGTGAGAAGGGGATGCAGATACTTCACAAATGAAATTTGTTGTCAGATCTTAAAAAAAATGATTTGGATTTCTGTGAGCATTGTGTTTATGCAAAACAAAAGAGATCCAGATTTCTCAGAGTCAGAAAAGAAAAGAAGAGTGAAAGTTTAGAGATTGTGCATAGAGATGTACGGGGACCAAATCAAGTATCATATCTTGGTGGCTCTCATTATTATGTTACTTTTATTGATGATGCAACTAGAAAAACTTGGTTTTATTGCATTTGACAAAAATATGATGGTTTTGATACTTTTAAGAAATGGAAAGATTTGGTTGAGAATGAGATAGAAAAAAGGTTGAAGTGTCTCAGATCAGACAATGGAGGTGAATATTGTAGCAAGGAGTTTGATGATTACAGTTCATACCATGGGATTCATAGAGAGAAGCCAGTTCTAGGAACACCGCAAGAAAATAGTGTGATAGAAAGGATGAACAAATCAATCATGGAGTTTGCAAGGTGTATGAGATTGCATGCTAGTTTTCCCTTACAATTCTTGGAATATGTTGTAGATATTGTTTTTTACTTAATAAATAGAGGACCTTCAATCTCTTTGGATGGTATAATTCTAGAGGAGGAATGGACAGGAAAAAAGGTAAACTATTCTTTTTTGAAGACTTTCGGTTGTGAATCATTTGTCCATATTGATAAAGAAAATAGAACAAAGCTTGAGGAAAACTACAAGAAGTGTACATTTATTCTATACGGTGTTAATGATTTTGGTTATCACTTATGGAATTATGAAAATAAAAAAATCATTAGGAGTAGAGATGTCATATTAAATGAGAAGGTCATGTACAAAGATCAGTTGTAGGGAAAGAAACAGTAAAAAGAAAAACCAAAATACACATTGCTTGATGAGATCACTGGAAAAGAAACTCCAAAGGCACCAAAAAAAAAATGTACAAAAACAAGATCAGAATGCACCTCAAACTCTTGCAAGTGTTGTTGTAATATCTACCAGGTTAAGTATATCCCCTGAATGATACTCTCCTTCATTGTATTATTTATTGTTGACTGATTCTGGTGAACCAGAATGTTATGAAGAGGCAATGCAAGAAGACACAAAAAAGAAGAAGGAGGAAGGAATGAAAGAGGAAATGGATTCCTTGGTAAATAACCAAACTTGGTACGTGGCTCAATTGCCTACAGAGAAAAGAGCATTGCATAATAAATGGGTTTACAGGTTGAAGGAAGACGGTGGAGAAAACAAGTGGTACAAGGATAAACTTGTTGTAAAGGGGTTTGGACAAACGAGAGGTATAGATTTTGATGAAACGTTTTCCCATGTTGTTAAAATGAATTCAATTAGGACTATTTTAAGTCTTGTGGTAGTAGAATATTTTCATCTTGAACAGTTACAAGTAAAAACAACTTTTCTCCATGGGTATTTGGAGGAAGAGAATTATATGCAACAACCACAAGGGTATGAGGTGAAAGGAAAGGAGAATTTCTTATGCAGGTTGAAGAAGAGATTGTATGGCCTAAAGGAAGCTCCAGGGTAGTGGTATTTGAAGTTTTAAAGGTTTATGACTGAACAAGGTTATAGTAGATTCCATTATGATCACTGTGCTTATTTTAAAAGGCTAGAAAATGGAAGTTATATTATCTTGCTATTGTATGTAGATGGCATGCTTGTTATAGGGTTTAATATGCAGGATATAAATGTTATCAAGAAGAAATTAGATAATTCATTTGCAATGAAGGATTTGGGTGTTGAGAAGAAAATCCTTGGTATGAGAATAACAAGAGACAAGAAAAATCGAAAATTGACATTGTTTTAGGGTGAGTACATAGAGAAGGTGTTGGAGAGGTTTAGAATGCAAAATGAAAAACCAGTTAGTACACCTTTGGCCAACCATTTCAAATTAAATAAGGAAATGTGTCCCAAGGAATATGAGGAGATAGAATACATGTCCAGGGTCCCTTATTCATCAATAGTTGGCAACTTGATGTATGTGATGGTTTGCACAAGACCCGATATTGCACATGAAGTGGGAGTTGTGAGCGGGTATATGAACAATCCGGGTAAAGAACATTGGGAGGCAGTAAAGTGGATTCTCAGGTATTTGAGAGGTACTGATACTCATGCATTATGTTTTGGAGGTTCAGACATTGTTCTACAGGGATATGTTGATTCAGATATGGCAGGTGATAAAGATAGAAGGAGGAGAAACACAGGGTATGTTTTTACTATAGGTGGAACACAAGTAATTTGTATTTTGAAACTGCAAAAGGTTGTTTTACTTTCAACAATAGAGGCATAGTATGTTTTTTCTACAGAGCCTAGTAAAGAAATGATTTGGTTATAGAGGTTTATGCAGGAATTGGGAAAGAAGCAGGAGAATAATAGGTTGTAGTGTAATAGCGAGCATTCCATTCATCTTGCAAAGAACTAAACCCACCATTCAAATAATAAGCATATACAACTCAGGTACCATTTCATACGATTCATCTTGGAAGATGGACATTTGAAGTTGGAAAATATACACACTAGCCAAAATCATGAAGACATGTTAACAAAGGGAGTAACTAGAGAGAAACTAAGTCCTTTCTCAGTGTTAGTTGGTATTCAAGAATGAATATGAAGATGAGAAATTTTCTATGTCCAAGAAGTTTCATACTCTAGTAGATACAACAGTGGTGAAGTCGTTGAGATCAGTCTCCAAGTGGGAGATTGTTGGTTGTGGAGCCTGATTATCTTCCTGATTCAGAGGTCTATTTTTTCATCCATGTTTACGCCTCAGAATAGTGTACACTCCCCCACATGGGTAAGTGTATAGGGGGGTTACCTCATCTATCAGGTCCATCCCCCTGGCTGGGGGTCCAGGGGCAGGTGAGCCCCTGAAAGAAAAATTGCCTTGTAAATGTATATTGTAATTTCATTGTAAATTTGAACCATTCATTTTAAGGTCACAGATTTTATGGTAGAACTTATGTTAGGGTTTTTTTCCCTCAAAGGAAACCCTCTTTTATGAGGGAAATGTATTGTGCCTATGTAGCATGGAGAATGTTATATTCTGAGAGAGGATATTGTGAGAGAAATAAGATGAAGTTACAATAGGTGTGTTGTAGGTCGTATCCCTTCATTTGTTGGATAATAATAAAGGAAGGCATGGAAATTTATATGGTGGATGTAACCCATAATGGGTGAACCACATATATCTGTGTCTCTATTGTATTGTGTATCTTCTATGTTTTATTTCCACATTTGTTTTATTTTATTGCTCCACGATCCTATTTTTATAACAATATATCCACATTACATATATCTACATTATGTTCATTCCTTTTACATTGTTATTACTTGTATATATAATTATACTACTTATTTTTATTTATTCTAACTAAAACACACAAACATACACATGTGTATATCGGTGGCCACCAACCTATTCCACTGGCTCAAAACACAATTTTCCACCTTGGCAATGTTTCTACAGTTTTTCGGGTTCCGAACATTCAGGGTCATTTTGAGGCACTAAATAACATTTTTTTTATGCTATGCAGCCAAGGTGATAGTGAAAGGATATATCCTGGGCCTGGTTAGAATGTGTACTTCTTGGCTAGACCTTTCCAATGAGAAATTATGTGCCCCAAATGGAGATCATATGAAAAAATTGTTCCCCCAAGAAGTTGACATATCAACTACCCCCATCGATGCCCATAAACCTTTTGGTGTTTTATCTCTCGGGGTTAGGGTTTTTTATTTTTATAGTTTTCTCATTTATGAATTATGTTAAAAATGCCTCTGAAGCCTCATTGTAATCATCATCTTGCGAATGAGCATAGTCGTCGCATATATTCTCAGAGATAAGCTACCACCATTCTAGAGAGTTCATTCACTCTGTATTTTTATAGTTATATAAATTTAGTTCACTAATAGAAATTGTGTATTACCGTATGCCTCTTTTTCTTGCAATGTTATTATGTATTTCATTTTTATATATCTACCTTCATTTTATTAGTGGTATGAGAGAAATATTCTCCTTGTCGTTTCTTAGTGCATGTCCATGACAAGGTCATGGTATAGAGAGTTGGGTATTGAGATAACTTCTCTTAAGGAAAACCACTATCTTCAGCCCAAGTGGCCTCACATGGTGGAAGAAAGGAGAGATGAGGGAGTAGGATATCCTATCAAGTTGTTTCTTGTGGAAGCCCTCATGCAACAGATGAATCAGATGATGGATAATTTTTCCCAAATCCTTTGAAAACTATCGAGAACTACATATGTGTATTCTTCAAGAAACCACTTTGGAAGAACCTCCCCCTTCAAGGTACAAGTCAATTTCAATATTCCCATATTTTAAGTTTAAATAGATGTGTATTCTTTGAAAAAAATGTTAAATATGCTAGCAGGTTATTTCTCTATCAACAAATTTTCCGATAGGGAAAAGATCATCCTTGTGCTCCTTAAGGATTTCCCCCATGTGAAATATTGGTGGGAAACATACTATGAGAAAAAATACACAGAGGAGTCTAAAATATTTGGGGTCAAGCCCAGTTGGGACTCTATTATGGATTCCATCAAGGAACAATATGACCCTGTTGGAAACTATCATGACTAGTACATGAGATGGACCACATTCTGTTAGGAGAGGGACCAAACAATGCCATAGTTAAAAAAATCCTTCCAAACCTTCTGTACCAAGAGGGGTATTAGATAATCTAAGAGACATATTCGTATGAAATACCTTGGGGCTCAACATAACTTCATCCAAACTAAAATGGAGTTTCTAGACATCTCATCACTCGGAGCCACTTATCAATATGTTGTAAAAATAGAGAATAAATTTAAGTAGTGGAATAAGAGGGATTTTGAGGCTGCAAATATGCAACAACCAAAGTATGGTAAAGGTTTCCCTAACTCACAGAACATCCAACCTCAAGACAACCATTCCAAGCCACAGGAAAGTAAATGTATTGGGAAGGTAAAGAAGGAAACTGGAAAGTGGTGCGACTTCCACAAGATCCCTTGGATCAAAACTAATGAATGACTCTCAAAACATTCATTGGTGTCCAATATCAAACAAAAATATTTGAACCCTGACTTGGAATCTGATTAAGAAAATAATAAAAGGAAGTAGATCATTGATGCAAAACCTACTTTTACCATCATTACCACAATAGTCAAACCAAAATAACTAGAGGATCCTAAGGAGGGGGAATGCCTCTTCCATTCATATATGTGGGTGAAGGGGACTCCACTGCATTTCATTTTTTATATAGGAAGCCATAAGAACCTAATATCAACATATGTCATCAAGCAATTGGATTTGATGAACAATTCACACCCTCAGCCATACAACATCAGGTGTCTTCACTAGGGATGAGATCTATGTGTCAACCAACAGTGTCTCATGTCCTACAACATCAATCCCTTCAATTATAGGGTACTATGTGATGTTTCTCCACTAGAATTTTGTCATGTTCTATTAGGCCAACCATATATGCAGAAGCATCATTTTTTTTATGAGCCTCGACCTTGTAGTGTCATTGTTACTTGGGGGGTTCAACTTTACAGGATACCATAGGTAGTTTCAAATACTTATTGATACTGAGAAGGGGAGTGAATCAATATCAAGTACAACTTAACACCTTTAAAACTTCAAATTTTCAATCAAACAAATTCATCCCAATATACAATAAAGAGCAGAATAAGTACACATTTCACAACATATTTACGTGGAAATCCAGATAATATTTTTATATAATAAAAAAGTCAAATTCATAGGAAGATACAACTTCCAATATTCTTCAGATTCAACTGGAAGGAGGATTCAACCCCCTAACTTATAGGCTCCATCCTGATAGAAGTTGCAAATCCCTATATTCTCTATCTCCAACTAGAAGGAGGCTCCAACTCTCTTTCTTTCCCCCTTCCTTCCACCCTCAAATATGTATATAAAATAATCAACCTATCACTATCACTGGCATTGTCAACGTCACTATCTCTATCACTGTCATTCTCTCTATCACTATCAATGATACATCATTATCATAAAAAATGGGTCCACATAGAGATCCTAAGTCTGCATGGGTCCACACACAAACCCCAACAACCACATAAAACACTTTGCAAAGAATAAACCTTCCATACTACAATGAAACCATAAGAATGATCAAAACATCACCATAATAATAGAGAGGAGCATCTTCTTTCATATGTCTACAATCTTGTGCTTTGTGACCAACATTATTACATTTGTACCATACAATGTTATGATCAATTAGTATATCAAATAGATCGTAATTTTTGTTGAAAAATTGAAGACCATTTCCATATCTACTATTTACATGATTATCATTTGGATATCCATAATCATTTTTGTTTCTCATATAGTTGTTTCTTGCATTGATTTTACAGTGAACTTCTTTGTGTCCAAAGTTTCTGCAAGTATAACAATGACTAAGAAAAATAGTCTCATACCTAGTAAAAAATATGTCTCGCCTCTTTTGAATTATGATCTTTTCTTCTAGCTGGAGGTGTCATGTTCTTGTTGTTATTCAACTCGCTTTTGTTTGTTGATTTCACATCTTAAGGAATTTTCATAGTTTCTAGAATTTCCTTCATATTCCATTCCTGTTTTGTTTTGTGCTTTTTGTCTTCAAACCGTTTTCATATTCGAGTCCTGTCTTATCAGTAGGTGATCAATTTTTACTAATAATTTAATTTATTTTTTCAATACTTCTTTCAAATTTCTTCAACCTTTTCATTTTCAACATCATCTCTTTTCTTGTGAGATCCAATTCTTCTTTTAATTTCTCATGATATTTAGTCCTCTTATCTAAATGCTCCTTCAATTTGTTAATTATATTTTCAATCTCATGATTCTTTTCTTCAAAAAAATTCAATCCATCTTTTAACTCTCTATTTTTGTTTCTGAGCTTGATATTTTATTCTTCATCATGCTTCAATTTTTCTAGATTCTCTTCATCTTCCTGTTCATGTTTTGTGATGTCTTTTATTCCCTAGAAAGATTATATGTCTGTTTCTTCAGTATTTGCATCAGACTCTTCTTCATAATTGATTTCATCTGTTTTATAATTTATGTGGTCATAATTATGAGTTTCTTGAGTTATGAAGATAACTTCCTTTACATCCCTTTCTTCTCCAACACTTTCATTTGAAGAATTGTTGTCCTCCTTGGAGTAAAAACTCTTTTTTATTGTGGAAGCGTTTCTTTTCTTCAAAATGAATTTTCTTAGCATAGTGTCCTATTCTACCACAATCAAAGCAATTAAAAGGTAACTTACCTATGTATTTTTCGGTTCCCCTCTTGAGCTTCCTTACGAAATGTGATTCTCTGTCACCTGATTCATCGCCCAATATTTCTTCTACCCTGTCATATTTGTTCCTTGTTTTCTATGTGTCTTTGAAAGTTATTTCTCTGTTTGGTTGATCATTTTCTATGTCTGATCACATTTCATATGCTGTGAGGGTCTCGTGTAGTTCATCCATTTTCATTTTGGTCAAATACCTAGTGTATTCTATGGTTGAGACCTTGGCATCATATCTCAAAGGAAGTGATCTCAACACTTTCTGTACAACCAAGGATTATTTGACTTCTTCCCCTAATCCTCTGATGGCATTAACACCTTCATATAATCAAAGAAAATAGGTTGCAATATCTTCGTTTTAATTCATTTTAATATTTTCAAACTGTTATCTATGTTGTTGAAGCTTGACCTGCTTTACTTTCAGATCACCTTCATAAATATGTTGAATTTTATCCCAAACCTCTTTAGTTGTGTTGCAACCCATCACCTTGATGGAAACAATTGGTTTCAATCCACTTATGATAACATGCACAACCTTTGAATCTCAACTCATTAATTTCTTCTCATCTAGACCAATTGGAGTATTCTTTGGAAATTTATAGCCATTGACAATTGAGAGACAAATATTCACTCCTAAAGTTGTCAAGTAAGTATTCATTATGTTTCTCTAGTATGCATAATTGTTTCCAACAAAAGGTGGAATCTCATTTGGATTGTGTCCTTCCATTTTTTCTCATGATATTCGTTCTAGTGATTAGATTGTTATGAAGGTAACCTGCTCTGATACTAATTGTTGATTCTAAGAGCGTAGGTGAATCAATATCAAGTACAATTTAAAACTTTAAAAACCTTAACCTTTCAATAAAATAAATGCATTCCAATATAGAGTAAAGAGCAAAATAATAAGTACACAATGCACAATAGATTTATGTGGAAATCCATAGAATGTTTTTATATAAAAAAAAAATCACATTCATAGGAAGCTACAACTTCCAAGATTCTCCATATTCAACTGGAAGGAGGCTTTAGCCCCCTACTTTACAGGATCCAACCTGAAGGAAGCTACAATTACCTAGATTCTCTAGCTCCAAATGGAAGGAGGCTCCAACCTCCTTTCGTTACCCCTTCCTTCCACCCTCAAATATGTAAATAAAATATTGAACCTATCACTTCCTCTTTAATTGTCACTATCATTGTCTCTGTTATAGTTATTGTCTCTCTTACTATCATTGATACATCATTATCATAAAACTGTGTCCACATAGAAATTTGGTCCACATACATATCCTAGGTCCACATGGGTCCACAAATAAACATGAAAAACCACATAGAACCTTTTTCAAACAATCAACCTTCCATACTATAGTGAACCCATAGAAATTATCAAAATTTCACCATAAGACTAGAAAATATCCTTCATAAGAGCTCCTTATCTTCCCAGTTCCTTTGCTACCAAAGTTGTGCTTAAATATCTGTTGACGCTTGAATCCATTATGCCTGAATGACAAACTCATAGGGATACAAATCCCCCTACATTTTTATAGAGATGATACTCCTCTCTATTCCAAGATATTCTTGGAATTCTAGTTTTTCAAAATATTATAGGACTTTGAGAAAGTCCGTTGTGATATTCAAGGAAATATAAAGGTTGCAAAAAAAATAAAATGTTTTCTTTTTAAAGAAAGTTCATGAGAGATGACCAAGAACCTCACACATCACATATTTGGAAACGATAAGAAACATTTCCTCACATCCATCATAGTTAAATTAAATATTTATGATCACATAAAAATAAAAGAAAATGGTTCACATGCATAAGAAAAATTTATTAGAGTAAACACGTGTGGACCTCAAATAATGAAAACGATATATCAATCTCAAATATTTTATACTAAAAAAACAAAGTTATAAAACACTAGCAAAACTAATCTCGAAATAGTTCTCTTGGGATTTCTAAGAAATCTAAAGTTTGTTACAAATCTTTGAAATTTAAATGTGTTTGTCCTTAGGACAAAGATCGGGGCTCCGACGGAGCAAAAATAAAATATTAAAAATAAGGAAGTTGTGGAGAGAAGATGGTGGGCGATGACATAGTACAAAGACCTAGAAATAAGACATGGAGGAGTTATCATATTTCGGTTAAACCTTTCTAGTAAAAAAAGTGGAGTAACTAGATGAAAAACTAATAAAGAAAGCAATATGTGATGAACATAAACTTACTATGATTTTCTCTCTTTATTTACTTTCTTGTTGTTATCCTTTTATTTTCCTCATTGATGGTTGTAAGAACCATCTCAAATGCTCCTTCTTGTCCTTCTTTAGTTAATTTATCAATTTTCTTTTTAAACCAATCTTCAATGTAATTTTTCATTGGTGCAACATTTATTTCATGCCTAATTTTGATAGTAAATAATTCACCTTCCAAATCTCTTAAGTCATGAGAAATTCCATGTATTGCCTCCTCAATATATGGTTTTTTCATAGAATAATTAACCAACGAATTATCTATATCTTCTTCATTATATTCAATTATGTGATAAAATTTCTCAGTCGATAATCCCTTTAATATCTCCACTTGTTCATCAAATTGTTTCTTTTTCATAAACATTGAATTGAGAATTAACTTAGGATATTGTACCTCATCAGTGATTCCTTCTAGATCTATCTCTGTGAGTCTTTTGGATAATTATTCTCTTTTTAATATGGCTCCACTGCATGCATGGATAGTGTTATTCAAGTTATTGATCTTTTCTTTCCAACCATAATTCAACTATTTAATTCGACTTGGAGAAGGAATATCCTCTTCTCTCCTTTTCAGTTTTTCCATGTTTGAGAATTTTATCCAAAATGGAAAAACAATGTCAGCATAAAATCCTTCTTCATTATTTAAATCATCTTGGAGATATTCATGAAAATAATGTTCACTTGAACCGAAAGAAACAATATTTTTTTATACCTCACATGCTTCTATTTTCAGTGACATTCTCTTTTTAATTTTTTCTTGTACATAACTTCAGACTACTGTGCGTAAAATAGAAGATCCATTTAACTTAATAACAAGTGTATTTGGTTTAACCATTGTCAAAGGGCTTGCAAGGATTGGAAGAGGTATGAAGGAAGTTTCCAATTCTCTGATCCTTTCCTTTAATTTAGCATTTTCAGCTTCCAAACCATCAATAGAGTCGTCCAGAGCATCCCCAGTTTCCCTATGGATTTTGGATATTTGGGACGGTCACATGTCCTTCAGGTCGACCTCTGAACAAGAATTTTCATTTTTATTATATTGGAAACTTCTTTCTACAATCACATTTTTAGACTCTATAAAAAACAACACTTTGAAAAGTGAAGGATTCTTCTTCACTACAGGTCTCATTTCCAATGAATTCCAATAAAGAATTTTTTTCATTCATATTTTTCAGTTGTTACATTGCAGAAAATACTTTCTCAATACCTACTTCTAGTTCCATATCCTCTAGAGAAAAGATTTGGATTTCATTTTCTATAAGATTATATTCTTCCTCTTGCACTAAATGTTTCTCATGGGGAGCTTGTGTGAGCTCTCAATTTTCCTAGGGGGAGGATTCTTCTCTCCCAATCCACTAGAACTATTATTGAAAACCTTTTTAACTAGGTGGGTCATTGGAGCATTTCTCTTGGATGTAGTATTCTTAGGAGTAACAACTTGATATTGGGCACTTATTTCACTGGGACCTTTTCGCCTCTACTTATAAAAATCATTACTACTAAGTAATGTTTCTAGATCACCAACATCATCTACATGAGTGCTTTTGATGTTACCTTCTTCTTATTCATCCAATATAGTCTAAATGAAAGAGTTATTGAAACTCACTAGAAGCATATGTCCTAAAAATAGTTTGTTTGGATGAAAACCTTTGATCTTTTCAACATACTTTAAATTCACATTGTTGAAATTATTTGAATATTCATCAATTTTATTTATATTTCTGAACATGAACTCTCCAATCTTCCATGGCAGGGGAATACATTTCTTTTTCCTTTTTTCATGGAAAAATTGTAGCCATAAGTTATATTTCCTTGCCACCTCTATAATAAATAGTTTGTCACATACATGATGATGCAGGAGCATCGCCAGCACATCAAGCGAGCCAGCGCGGAAGCAGGGGACAGCTGGATAAGCTAGCACAAATTTTGAATTGCTTTGGAATTGTTGTGCAGATCTTAAATGAATCATTTAAGGGATGGTGCACTTGTATATTGTAATGGACCCTGAGCGGATAGCTCTCGTCCTTTAGTAGATAGTCGGCATTTAATATAGTTAATGCAGTTAGATAGGAATTTAATTTTAGATTTGATAGCTTTAGAGCCCAAGAGGGAAAACAGATATAGACACCCTCATTGTACATTGTAACATTATTGAGAATTCTGGAGAAGCAAGAGAGCATGCAGAGAATTGTATGAAGAAAAACCATGTACAGACATTTGAATTAATAGAAGAAAGCTTTGATTCAAATTCATGGTTTGTGTTGTTTCTCTGTGTATTGATGTTGTTCTCATGAATGTTTACTTCCTGTCATACAATTGCTTTTATATGTTGTGTATGTGATTACATGATTGAATTGAAGTTTGAAAGAAAGAGTGGATGAGTTTCAATTGTTTCTCTATTTGATCCAAAGGATTCCTACAAGGAGTGCAGTCGAATTGTCCGCAAGGAGTGCGTCGACAGAAGGGTTCAATTAGAGTTAGCTTTTGTTCTCATTTCCTTGAAGGTGCAGTTAGGCACAGTGCCGTGCAAGGAGTGTGCAGGCTAGGAAGAAGTCTCAGAGTTGCGATTCTGAGTGAAAAATTGAAAGACTACTACTGCAGGTCTGCGTAGAGTCAGGGGAAACTGAACACTTGAAGTGTTTGCAGAGTTTCCACAAGGAGTGTGAAAAAAGGGTTCCAATTTATAAGAGGCTGAGAAGTGGGAACAATCTCAGGAGGAATAGAGTCTTCAACTTTGTTGAAGGACCGCACAGGAGGCTTCACGCAAGGAATTTCTTAAGGAGGGAGAAGCGACGGTCAAAATTTATGTAGGGAATTCATGAAAATCCCGTCAACCATAAATTTTAGCAAGAGTTGCAAGGGGTTTAAGCCCTAGCGGAAAGAGGAGGAGTCCCGGAGGAGACATCGGGATATTGAGGTCATTGGGAATTCCGGGAGCAGAGAAATAACAACATCAGGAATAGTGATCTGCAATATCCCGACAAACTCAGGATCGTCCATCGGTTGAGACGCGTGTCAGAAGATCCTAGAGAGTCGCAGTTCAGAGAATTAGAGTTTTCGAAGGTAGAGAACTCGTGAAACTGGAAATTGTGAAACGTGATATCCCGACGGAAGGGTAGTGTGGGCCACGATGGGAAGAAGTGGAGGACAGGTGTCACCCCATATCGGAAATCGGGGATCAACAAGGCGAGTTGTTCTCGACATCATAGGTGCTGAAATCCCGATGGAAGGATTCCCAATAGGAACAAGAGAGTGTTGACATTTACCCATCGGGTTTCGGAGTATTGTGAAGCACGAGGTGTGTGACCATAGGATTCGCGAAAACGCGAATTCTGATTTCCCGGTCGTTAAGGGAGATCAATTGAAAAGTGTTGTGGGTGAGAAATTTCTTGATAGGGAATTAGAGGAACCTTTGAGTTCTTCGGGCTGTGAGTAAGAAGAAGGTCTTGAGGGAGCGGACGTGCCAGTGAGGTTACAACTACATCACAAGTGGTATTAGAGCGGGAAGGTTTCTTTTCTTTCTGTAGTAGAGAAGAGAATTCGCCATGCCACCTAGGAGAGAAAGAAAGTCACCTGATCTAGAGGACAGGGAAGTACGAAGAAGAGGAAGGCAGGTAGTCAATCCAGAAATGGAGAGGCAGATGAGAGATCTACGAGCAAGACTCGAGGATACGGAGACAACTCAAAGATACACAGTTAGTGCGGGGGATTTTAGTGATTCAGAGGATGAAGTTGAAGCTAAACGCGAAGAGGAAGTTGCAGTGGAGGATGCAGCGAATGAACGCCTAATTAAAGCTATTTCCAGGATGGGTGCAAAGGCGAAGATGGACATTCCAGTTTACGATGGAAACTTGGATGCAGAGGAGCTACTAGATTGGATTAGAGCTCTAGACACCTACTTCGAATATGAAGATATCGAAGAGGATAAGAAGGTCAAGCATGTTGTTACGCACTTGAGAGGACATGCATCATTGTGGTGGGACGAGCTACAAGCTGACAGATGCTGCAAGGGCAAGCAGAAGATTAAGAGTTGGGATCGAATGATCGCAAAGATGAAGGCGAAGTTCATCCCAAGAGACTATCAAATTTCTCTGTTCAGGAGGATGCAGAACCTGAGACAAAAGCTGATGATAGTGAAAGAATACACTGAGGAATTATATCGACTGAACATCAGAGAAGGTCATCGGGAGAGTGATGATGAGAAGGTTGCTACATATCTGAATGGTCTGAGATACGACATTCAGGATGAATTGAGCATGGTAACCATCCAAACGGTAGAGGATGCTTATCAGATGGCTCTGAAGGTTGAGGAGAAGCTGAGTCGTAAGAAAGGTCAGCGAGGGTGAGGTAGGAGTCATCCCAGAGGCAAAGTAGTTGCTCAAGATAAATACCAGAAGCCCAAGGAGGAATGGAAGAAACCTCAGGGTAAAGTTGAAATAGGTGGGACCTCACAGCGAGGGCCATACGTTGAACAAAGAGGGAAACATACAAAGCAGAGGGGAGGATATGCTGACAACAACACTTTTCCTCATACCAGAGGTAGAGGAAGAGGAAGAGGTGGAGTAATCACATGTTTCACATGTGGAAAGAATGGGCACAAGTCTTACGAGTGTCCAGAGAAAAAGAAGGACATTGGAGAAGCTCACATCGCCGAGGTACAGAGATGGGATGTTGAGGCCGAAGACGCTAAAGGCGGAAGATCGTTGATGATGCAAAAAGTCCTTTTGACACCTGAGAAAGAGGTGGAAAGTTCAGTTCAAAGGACCAGACTTTTCAGAATAGCTTGCAAAACCAAGGATAGGGTGTGCAAGGTTATTGTTGATAGTGGTAGCATGGATAATCTCATTTCAACTGAGATGGTAGAGAAGCTAGAGCTGGAGATGAGTGATCATCCGAGCCCATACAGAGTTTCGTGGCTACAGAAAGGACACCAAATAACTTTTACTAAACAATGCTTGGTTGAATTCAAGATAGGTGGATATAATGATAAAATGTTGTGTGATGTTATTCCCATGGATGTATGTCATCTATTGCTGGGTAGACCATGGAAATATGACAGAAATGTGATTCATGATGGGAGAATGAACACATATACCGTGGAGAAGAATGGGAGAACCCATATGTTGCTTCCAATAAAGGATAAGGAGGTGAAGTTGGAGGTAAGCAACACAGTACTTCTCATGAGTGGGAAGGAAATTCTTACAGAGGTTAAGAAGAAGGAGGATCCGCAATTATTTGTGGTCAGAAAGCCTAGAATTGTTCTAACTAGCACAAGAGTGGATGATCTACCAGAGGAGATTCAGGAACTGCTGGAAGAGTTCACTGACATCATAGTGGATTATTTACCTCGTTCGTTGCCACCGGTGAGGAGTGTGAGTCATCATATAGATCTGATACCAGGAGCTAGTTTCCCAAATAAATCCACGTACAGGTTGACGCTGCAAGAGAATGAAGAGGTTAAGAAACAGGTCCAGGAGTTATTGGACAAGGGGTTAGTCAGAGAGAGCTTGAGTCCATGTGCCGTTCCAACGGTACTTAGTCCAAAGAAGGATGGAGGTTGGAGAATGTGTATCGACTCAAGAGAGATCAACAAGATAACCATCAGGTACAGATTTCCACTGACGAGAATGGATGATCTGATGGATTGCCTGAGCGGGGCAAAGTATTTTTCAAAGATAGATATGAAAAGCGGGTATCACCAGATTCGCATGAGAGAATGCGATGAATGGAAAACAACATTCAAGAAAAACGAAGGTTTGTATGAATGGCTAGTCATGCCGTTTGGTTTGACGAATGCGCCAAGTACTTTTATGAGGCTGATGAATGAAGTCCTGAGGGAATTCATCAGGAAGTTCGTCATAGTATATCTGGACGACATACTGATTTACAATAAATCAAAGGCTGAACATCTGAAGCATTTGGCTACAGTGATGAAGAAGCTACAGCAGGAGAAGCTGTTGATAAATATGAAGAAGTCCTCGTTCATGAAGACAGAGCTCATTTACTTAGGGTTTGTTATTTTGGTGAATGAGTTGAGGATGGATCCAGATAAGGTAGAAGTGATCAAGAATTGGCCAACACCGAGGAATGTATTCGAGGTGAGAACTTTTCATGGTTTAGCTAGTTTCTACCGAAAATTCATCAGGAATTTCAGTGGGATTAGTGCAGCGATGATGGATACAGTGAAGAAGCGGCATACGTCTTTTCACTGGATAGTAGAGGCTGAGAAGAGCTTCAACCTGTTGAAGCGGAAGATCACGGAACAACCAGTTTTGGTGTTGCCATATTTCCAGAAAACATTTCAGGTGAAATGTGATGCAAGTGGGTTTGCCCTAGGAGCGGTCTTGAGTCAGGAAGACATGCCGGTTGCTTATTTCAGCGAGAAGCTCGATGAGGTAAAATTGAAATACTCCATGTATGATAAATAATTTTATGCTATCATACATGCATTAAAGAAGTGGAGGCATTACTTGATCCCAAAAGAATTTGTATTCTACAGTGATAATCATGCATTACAGTTTGTGACTCAACAAGAGAAGTTGAATCAAAAACATGCAAAATGGGTAGAGTATATGCATAATTTCACATTTGTGATTAAGCAAATTTCGGGTACTGCTAACAAAGTGGCTGATGCTTTGAGCAGGAAGTGTTTGTTGTTGCAGGAATTTTGAGTCAAAACATTGGGCTTTGAAAATCTTAGGGACATGTACACGGGTGATGCAGATTTTGGAGAAGTGTATGAAGCAGTTGAGAATCCAGCTCTCAGAGACAAAAGTCCTTGGATAGATTATATGATCCAGGAAGGGTTTTTGTTCAGAGGAAAACAACTATGTATCCCAAAATGCTCCATGAGGGATAACTTGTTAAAGGAGAATCACAGTGGTGGATTAGCAGGACAATTTGGCCATGATAAAACATTTGCGAAGTTGAGCGAATCATATTTTTGGCCGGGGATGCGAGCGGATGTCAAGAGATTCATTGACAGATGCAATATTTTCCAGCATTCGAAGGTAAGAAAGAAAAATGCGGGTTTTCATCAGCCATTACCCATACCAGAGAGGCCATGGGAGGCGATCAGCGTGGATTTTATATTGGGTTTGCCAAGGACGCAAAGAGGTGTAGATTCCATCTTTGTGGTAGTGGATAGGTTTTGTAAGATGGCACATTTTATCCCATGCTAGAAGACCAGTGATGCAACTCACATCGCAAATATGTTCTTCAAGGAGGTCATTCGACTCCATGGATTGCCGAAAAGCATAGTTTCGGACAGAGACACTAAGTTCATAGGGAATTTTTGGAGGACCTTATGGAAGAAGCTGGGAACTAACTTGGCGTTTAATTCTACTTATCATCCTTCGATGGATGGACAAACGGAAGTGGTCAACAGAAGTCTGGGAGACTTACTGAGAATCTTGGTGATGGAGCACCATAGTAGTTGGGACCACATACTACCACAGGTCGAGTTTGCATACAACAATTCAGTGAATCGGAGGATAGGAAAAAGTCCATTTCAGGTTGTGTATGGGATACAACCGAGAGGAGTTTCTGAACTAAGGGATTCAGGACAGACTGCGACTAGCAGCGCTAGTGCAGAAGAGTTCGCTAAGGCGATGAAAGAACTTCACCGCAGGGTGAAGGAGCGACTGCAAAATTCAAGCCAGGAATACAAGCACAGAGAATATCAGCATCGAAGACAACTTCAGTTCAAATTTGGTGATCTGGTTCTGGCACATCTGAGAAAGGAAAGGTTCCCAAGGGGAACATACAATAATATGAAAATGAAGAAAATCAGGCCATGTAAGGTCTTGAGAAAATTCGGAGAAAACGCTTATGAGATCGAGTTGCCGGATGGCATCGGAATATCTTTGATATTCAATATCGCAGATTTATACTCATACAGGGCTGGAGAAGCAGAGACTGGAGATGAGAAACCAATGATCCAGTGGGTGAAACAATTGCCAGTTGCAGAAAAGCCACAGATGGAGTGCATACTAGACAAGAGAGTGGGTAAGAAGACCCGAAGGAAGCAATACTTCGAGTATCTGGTCAAATGGAAGAATCATCCAGTGGAAGATGCCAGCTGGGAGAGAGAAGCGGAGATACAGAAGCATGGATAGACCGTGCAGGAGCTCATGGACAGGAGCCCATGAAATTTTTCAAGCCGAGGAGTATGATGCAAGAGCATCGCCAGGACATCAAGCGAGCCAGCGCAGAAGGGGAGGACACCTGGATAAGCCAGCACAAATTTTGAATTGCTTTGGAATTGTTGCACAGATCTTAAATGAATCATTTAAGGGATGGTGCACTTGTATATTGTAATGGACCCTGAGCAGATAGCTCTCATCCTTTAGTAGATAGTCGGCATTTAATATAGTTAATGCAGTTAGATAGGAATTTAATTTTAGATTTGATAGCTTTAGAGCCCATGAGGGAAAATAGATATAGACACCCTCATTGTACATTGTAACATTATTGAGAATTTTGGAGAAGCAGGAGAGCATGCAGAGAATTGTATGAAGAACACCCATGTACAGACATTTGAATTAATAGAAGAAAGCTTTGATTCAAATTCATGGTTTGTGTTGTTTCTCTGTGTATTGATGTTGTGCTCATGAATGTTTAATTCATGTCATACAATTTCTTTTATATGTTGTGTATGTGATTACATGGTTGAATTGAAGTCTGAAAGAAAGAGTGAATGAGTTTCAATTGTTTCTCTATTTGAGCCAAAGGATTCCTGCAAGGAGTGCAGTCGAATTGTCTGCAAGGAGTGCGTTGACAGAAGGGTTCAATTAGAGTTATCTTTTGTTCTCATTTCCTTGAAGGTGCAGTTAGGCACAGTGCTGTGCAAGGAGTGTGCAGGCCAGGAAGAAGTCTCAGAGTTGTGATTCTAAGCGAAGCATCGAAAGACTACTGCTGCAGGTGTGCGCAGAGTCAGGGGAAACTAAACACTTGAAGTGTTTGCAGAGTTTCCGCAAGGAGTGCGAGCAAAGGGTTCCCATTTCTAAGAGGCTGAGAAGCGGGAACAAGCTCAGGAGGAATAGAGTATTCAAATTTGTTGAAGGACCACACAGGAGGTTTCACGTAAGGAATTTCTCAAGGAGGGAGAAGCAACGGTCAAGATTTGCGGAGGGAATTCGTGAAAATCTCGTCAACCATAAATTTTAGCAAGAGTTGCATGGCGTTTAAGCCCTAGCAGACAGAGGAGGAGCCCCGGAGGAGACATCGAGATATTGAGGTCATCTGGAATTTCGGGAGCAGAGAAATCGCAACATCAGGAATAGCGATCCGTGATATCCCGATGAACTCACGACCGTCCATCGGTTGGGACGCGTGTCAGGAGATCTCGTAGAGTCGGAGTTCGGAGCATCGGAGTTTTCGAAGGCAGAGAACTCATGCAACTAGAAATTGTGAAACGCGATATCCTGACGGAAGGGCAGTGTGGGCCACGACGGGAAGAAGTGGAGAACAGGTGTCACCCCATATCGAAAATCAGGGATCAGCAAGGCGAGTTGTTCTCGACATCGTAGGTACCAAAATCGTGACGAAAGGATTCCCGATAGGAACAAGAGAGTGTTGAAATTTACCCATCGGGTTTCGGAGTATTGTGAAGCACGAGGTGCATGACCATAGGATTCGCGAAAACACGAATTCCTATTTTCCGATCATTAAGGGAGATCAGTTGAAAAGTGTTGTGGGTGAGAAATTTCCTGATAGGGAATTAGAGGAACCTTTGAGTTCTTCGGGCTGTGAGTAAGAAGAAGGTCATGAGGGAGCGGATGTGCCAGTGAGGGTACGGCTGCGTCACATGATATGGGATAAAAGAAGGATTCTCTTTCGAGCAAAATATCCTTATGAAACTATGATTCTCCATTTATTCTATTGTTCCTTTTTTCTCTAAAAATCTGTTAGCTTGGTCAGATACCCTTGAAGCATTTTCACCCAACAACAACCTTTTGAAGACTGAAAAAAATTATTATAAACGTCATAGAAAAACAGAGGGGTCTTATGTCTCCATAGTGCTTGATACCAAAAGGTAGTTGGATTTGTTTCACAATTCACCCTCTTACTTATGGTTAAGTTTCGGAATTGAAAACAATGAACAATGGAAAATATCATACAAAAGGCTATAAAGATTTGTTTTTCCTTTTATAGTGTGATAACTAGGTTGAGATTTTGATAGAAATCAATTTTCCCCAATCAAAAATGGTTTTTTATTGCACTGTAAAATACATAATGTATAAAATCATGCGAGAGATAGAAGAAATGATTTCCTTACCTTTAAACCTGGTAAATAGCCATGCAATTTATCGATAAGGTTTTTTAAAGGACTCCACCTCGATTATGCTTATGTTTGCTTGGATAGATGCAAGATTCTCCACATATTCAGGTAGGAGGCCAAGCCCATTGTTATGTTTCTTCAAGAATTCTCTACAATCTTCACCTTTGAAAGTAAGATTCATCTTTGGCAGCATTAACATCTTGAGAAAAAATTGAGGTGAAAGATGAATTATAGAATGATCTTGGAGTTGTATAATTCTTTGACTTGGTACATACTTTTCCACACACCATGCAATGAGTTCTTTACAATAAAAAATGTGAGGAACACACCCTGCACAAGTGATTCTAGATGCCCAAATTACATCTTTTTGTGTAGAAGGAGAAAAAGAATACGAATATTCTCTTGACCAATGGATCTTCTCGTCTTCATTACCAAATATATTCAGAGTATCACCAAAAGAATGTTGTCTAGTTCATGTTGCCATAGGTTGATAGAACTATTTCTTTAGCTGGATAATAACCTTAAATTAATATTTTTGGAGAGATAATGATGATTCAGTCCCTTGGAAAATGAGTATTTAATTAAATTTAATGAGTAATTCCTCAAGCCTTTCACCATTAACGATGATATTTTCAGATCCTACACAACCATTGTTAGCATTAAACAACTCTTAATGTGTATTGGGAAAAGAAGAAATATGGTGGGGACAGATGAGAGAGAGTTTGAATATGAAGATTTTCATGAACCCTCCAACCTGGGAACCCGTGGTTATGGATGATAAAAAATATACTAAGTGTAGGAAGGAGGTTGGTCAAATTTGCATGAAAAAGGAATAAATTACTTTGGAGCTTGGAACCTGCAACAAATCTGATGGTCAAAATGTAGATCACGAAACCTGGGGTGAAAAATGAAGGTCACGGAATTTGGAGGATGAGGGATTGATCCCGCAAACCTACACAATTGAAAAATGGATGTGTAGTAGAGGACTTATGACATGAGCAAGTGGATGGAGATGAAGGTCCACCAACCTGCCAACCAATGAACCCACCAATCATTGAAATATGACTAAGTATAGTAACTGGAAAGGGAGAGCAGAAAGGATAAAATAAAAATGGAAATAAGGGGAGGTTTAGAAGAGGGAAAATAAATGGAAAAAAATAATTTGGGAAGATAGAATGGGGAAGGAAAACCAAGAAACACGAGATGATCTCAACAATTGGCTCCAACTATGGGATGATAACTTCCTATGAGTTGTCAGGAATCCATAATATTCATGACCATATGATTCCATCCATTGGGAAAGGGAGTCAAAAGGTAAGTATATACAAACTAATTAAATGAAAAAATATGTACAAGGAAATGATAAACTTTGAGGTGAAGAAACCTTTCAAATGTTTCCCATTAACATGCAGCATTAACATTTTTCCCTTCATATCTTTGAGCATATAAGCATTGAAACCCAATATCTTTTCAATGATATATTGTCCAACCTAAAGTTCTTCAAATATTTTGTGGATTGATGGTTTATCCTTAGCTTTGTTCCAAAGTAACACCAATTCATCCTTTTGAAAATTCTTTATTGTTGCATTCTAATGAAAATATTTCTATATACTTTGATATCTCTGAGAAGTTATATTCAAGGATTTACTTCATTCTTCCTCCAATTTCAATAACTAGTTCACTCTCTTTCGCATAGTTGAACTATCTTTTGGGATCCTCTATATTAAATAAAAAGGCAAGGTCATTTATCATGAGGCTAATTGGCATTTTTTTTTTCTTTCCCATAGACCAATTTGTATGGAGACATCTTAGTATTTTCTTTCAGAGTCTTTCTTCTTTCCCACAAAGCATCAATCAACTTCAAATGCCAATTCCTTTGATTCTTATCAATAGTTTTCTTCAATATCTTAATGATTGTATTATTAGTGGATTCTGCAAGATCATTCCCTTATGGATAATAATTTTATGAATGCCCCATAACAATTTCATACTCTCCACAAAATTCTGTAAATTTTGAGCCAATGAAAATGAGCCATTGTCAGTAATGAATTTTTCAGCGACACTGAACCTTGAAAAAATATTAACTTTGAGAAACTTAATCAACTCTTCAGAATCAACCATTTGTAATGCTACTGCTTCTGGACACTTTGTAAAATAATCTATAACAATAAGTATATATGTATGTTCTTTGCTTGATTTTGGATTTATTGGTCTAACAACATCGAGTCCCAGTTGGGAAAATGGTTGTTCTACAGATATAGGTTGTAATGGCATTGCATATTTTTTCATTTTCTCTGAACTATTCTGACAAGATAAACACTTCCTTATGGTATCATGTGATTTTTTAAAACCTAATGGTCAATAAAACCCAACTCTTATTATTTTATGGGTGATGGAGGTAGGCGCAAAATGTCCACCACATATACCTTCATGGAATTCTTTCATAAATTCTTGAGCTTTATTTTCAACAACACATCTCAACAATATGCCATCATAGTTCCTCCTGAACAATATATCAACAATGAACACATATTGACTTGACTTCATATTCAATGTTCTTCTCTCTTTAGGGTTCATGGTGACTAGAAATTGTCCAGACCTCAAGTAGAATATAATATCTTTATACCATTTTGAAACTTCGATGGGTTCTCCTACTGAGATTGAAATTTCTCCATTCAAAGAATCATTATTTTCTATGAGCTTGCATAAACCTTGTCCTTTAACTTCTTTTAAATCTTTAATTTCAATATCATATTCTTGAATCTTTACCAACCAATTTTCCCATTTTCCTTCTCTCAATTGTTAATTTAAAAGCATCTTCATAGGAGAGGATGGAACATACGTAATGACATGACAATTTAGTATGTAATTATGAAAGTGTGCCACCACTTTCACAAGAGATAGGGTTGTTTTATCCAATTCTGAGTTTCTCAATTCATAATCATGAAGGGTCTTTCTCATGAAACTAACTGGAAATTATTCACTATTAGAATTCCTGTGAGTAAGAATAGATGCAACAACTGTTTCTATGGTGAACGAATAAATGATGAACTCTTTTTGAAAATCTAGGCTAATAAGGATTGGAACTATAGTGATTTCCGTTTTTATATTATTAAAATATTCTTGTGTATCCGCGGTCCATTCAAACCTTTGTTCTAGTTTTAAGAATAAATTGTTCGATTTCACAATACTTGCATATTCAGGGACAAATCTTGGTACAAAATTCATCTTGCCAATGAATGACTGAACTCCCTTCTTAGATGATGGGGGTTTGAGTTCATTTATAGATTTAACTCTCTCTGGGTCGATATAGATTCCTTCCTTGCAAACAATATAACCCAATAGTTTTCCTTGAGTTACAACAAATAAATGTTTCTTTGGATTTAAAGAAATGGCATTTCACCTACACCTATCAAAATCTTTCCTCAAGTGATGAATGTGACCACTCCTTGTTTTTGAGTGTACTGTTAATTCATCTTGATAATCCACCATGAATTTCCCTATCCGTCCCTCAAAATTATGATCCATAGCCCTCTAAAATGTAGCTCCTTCATTTTTTAAACCAAAGGGCATCTGATCATATGCATATGTCTCCCAAGCTGTTATGAAAGTTGTCTTTTCTCTGTCTTCTTCAATAACCAAGAGTTGATTATACCCAAAAAATCCATCTAACATGGATATGTAGGATAATCTCATGACTTGTTGGAGAAGAAAATACATGTTAGGAAAAGGATAATTATCCTTTACGCTTGATTTATTAATATCCTTGAATTATACACACATTTGAATCTCCCTATTCTTTTTTCTCACTATCACAGGGTTTGAAATCCAATCAGAATGTCTAATGGGGCATATTATTCCAACCTTATTTAATTTTTCCAATTCAACCTTTACCAGTGGTTTTAATTTGGGGTTCATTATCCTTACTTTTTGCTTGATAGGATTTGCCCCTTTTCTCATGGGAGTAATTTGTTGAAATATAATTTTATCATATGCCTTCAAACCATCATAATTACATGTGAACACATCAAGATATTATTTAAATAATGTGACATATTGATGAACTTCATCAACTGTGCAATCAACTCCCAAATTGACGTATTTTGGGGAAATATAAGTTCCAATATTATTTTTTCTTGTTTCTTGGAATTTTCAGAACAATACTTCTTCCAAGAGGTTTTTGGCATGATAGTCTCTTGTAAAAAGAGACTCAAATTGAATAGAATTCATCAGGACAACAATTATTTGATTATCCTCATCTTCGTCATCATTTGTCAATTTTTTTTCCAATTCTTCATCATTCTCAAATACTTGTAAACACTCCTGATTATCAGGTACAAAAGGTCAAAATATTATTTTTACCTGAAATAATGTTTTTCTTTTAACATCATTAGGTTTTGACAGTGAGGCCACCAAATCTAATGAATCCTCCTTAAGAGTCTCCTATCACAATTGTATTTCTATCTTCATTTCTCATGAAAGAATCATTCCTTTAATCAAAAAATTGTATTTTGCCTCATTATTGGTGCACGCAAATTCACGTCTGATAGCATGTGGATGCACAATATTTAGTGGGTTTATAATAATGAATCCAACTCCATTCCTGGAGCTTGAGCAAGCTCCATCAAATTAAATCCTCCAATAACCTTCAAATTGATTCTTTCTATTCTCCATATCTTCAATCTACTCCATGTCTACGATAGCATAGTTTATGATCCCAACATCTATATAATATTCCATTAGTTCATTATCATTATTTCTTAAGGAAAAGGGTCTCTTGGGTTCACGAGGGACCTTGATCATTTCTCCTTCTTTATCCGGAATCATCTTGCAAATTCCATCATTCATTATGTATCCCTCGATCATAGACTCCCAATCTCTTCCTAAGACAACTCCATATGCAGGAGGAAGGCCTACCAGAACAATATTAAAAACTGTAATAATATTAGGAGCCATCGTGATCCAAGCATAAAAATATTTGATTTCTTCATAAAATGGCAGTTGTCTGGAACCAATTTCATATGTCCTCTCACCATTTTCATAATATTTGGTAAAGATCATGCCCAATGAATCCATGACCTCCAGTGGCATAATACTATTGGTCGCACTAGTTTCAACTAAACAATTATGAAGTGCAACATCATGATTTTCAATTGAAATATAAACAGGTGGGATTTTACCTCTTAACTTGACAGTTGATGTGTTATGGATTTGTTTTCGACCTATAAAAACACACTCCATTATTCGATATGGATCATCCAACCATCTCAAAATATTTTCCCTTTTTTGAGGGATCTTTACCACTTCTATAAAAGGAAGAGTTATTGTTAGCTTACTCAAGTCCTCTACAACATTGTATTTCATCTGAGGAGAGTTTCCCACTAGGTGTTTCTTCTTTCTTCCAACATTATCAGCCACATTTTCATTTTCCTCTTTCTCATTCACCTTTTCTTTACATTTTTCTTTAATTCTTTCCTTTTCCTTTTCAAAATCATTTTTATTTTTGGATTTATTTACAAACGTTCATGTCTGGGAAACAATCTCTTGCAAGTCAGGGCCACTTTATTCTTCTTAAAATATATACATGGACACCTCACATCCTTCCATATGTACAATTCTAGAACATTCATCAAGTAAATAATCATTTCGTTGCTCAACCATTTTCTCGTCATATATATCATTCAGCACAACTACCTTTGGGATGGGTTGCATGGGAACCCTTTGTCTTTGTTGATTATCAGTGTTTTCAGAGCTCACTCTATTTTATTGGGGAGGGTTCCTTCTTTTCTCTTGGACCGAAATTATCGTATTTATTACATAATTATCACCCCTTCTTAATATGGTTATCTCATTTTTCATTTTCTTGATGGTTCTATTCATTTGTGAAATATCAATTATTTTCTTAGTTTCTTGTGCCACAAGAGGGTCTACCTTCGCATATTCTATGGTCCCCTTAAAAAATCATCCTCCAATTGTTTGATTTTGTATTGGTCGTGGCTTATACTCTTCATTATTTCTAGAGTTAGAGGCTCCTTATCACCAATATTTATCTCCCATCTTCCTATGTACTTTTCCTAGGATAATATCAGGGTCGACAATCATCCCAATCATAATTTGTTCCATCTCAGTGACCTTAATCATTGATTCCTCCAAGCTATACATCTAGGATGTTATGATAGAATAATTTACATTTGGGGGCATCAAATTATTATAAAAAACAAGTATCACTGGTTCATTAGGTATTTTATCTTTTGGAATCTTACTAAGAGTTTAATCAAACCTGATATTCAAATCTTGTATTCTTTCATTTTTCCTCCAACCAATCAAGGTTAAATTAGTGAGAAGGGTATGCTATGCAATTGGGGGAGAAAACATAGTTAGGAAAATGGATTTGAGGTCGTTAAATGAACCAATTTACCTAGTGGGTAATTTCATATACCATTCATAGGCTCATCCTGATAAGGTTTGAAGAAATCACCTCACCATCACATAATCATATTCAACACAATGAAAATCACAAACATCAAGAAATAGATCAAGGTGTCTTTTGGCATCAATTGTTCTGTCTCCATAAAATTATTTCAAAGTACCCTTAGGGAGAACAGGGAGGTCATGTTGCTCACCTCGAATATTTAAGGGGGAATCTATTAATCTTATTCGATTTCCAAATATTAGGTCTTATTGATTTCTTCCACCACCTCCTTCTCTTTATTCATGAGGTTCTCTTTGTGGTTCTTCATTTCTTCCTTCCATGTCTAAAGATATTTCAGGAATATGTTTTCCTCTTATTAGAATACATAGTTGCTTGCTTTTACTTTTGGTAATGGGCCCCTTGTATTCATCCAACTTCAATTATGACCTTGTTCTTTTGATCTTCAATATTGTCTTCCATTTATTTGGTCTTGTCGCTCATCTTTCCTCTCTCTACGAAGGATTTCTCTTTCTTATTCTTGGAACAATGTCTTCCAAGATATTTCCAATTTTTTCCTATTCTTAGTTGTCATTATTACCAAATTATATAGCTGATGCAAGATTATTTGTTGATTATTCAATCCAATTTCTAGGTGGGGTTGATCAGCCCGGGGAAATGTCATGTATCTTTCAAAAGATGTTAAACAAGATTTCAAATTTTCAGTTGATCCCCAGTAGAGTTGCCAAGAATGTCGATGGTTGAATTCATTAGGACCAAAATGAAAACCTCATGGGGATTCAAATCCCCCTATGTTTTTATAGAGGCTCTACACCTCTCTACTTGAACATATTCTTAGAATTCTAGATTTTCAAAATAATATAGGACTTTGAAAAATTTTGTCGTGATATTCAAAGAAATATAAAGGTTGCAGAAAAATAAAAAAAATTATTTTTAAAGATATTTTCTGAGAGATGACCAAAAACCTCACACATCACATATTTGGAAAATATAAGAAAAATGTCCTCACATCCATCATAGTTAAACTAAATATTTTTTATCACATAAAAATCAAATAAAACAGTACTCATTCATAAGCGAACTTTAATAGAGTAAACACATGTGGAGTGCAAATAAAGAAAATGATAGATCAACATCAAATATTTTATACTCAAAACTCAAATTTATAAAACACTGTCAAAACTAATCGTGAAATAGTTCTCTTGGAATTTCTAAGAAATATAAAGTCTGTTACAAATCTTTGAAATTTAAATGGGTTTTTCCTTAGGACTAGGATTCAGACTTCGACGGAACATAAATAAATTATAAAAAAGAAGTAAGTTGTGGAGAGAATATGGTGGGCAATGATAGATTAGCAACACCTGGAAAGAAGACAAGAAGGAGTTATCATATTTCAGTTAAACCTTTCTAGTCAAAGAAGCGAAGTAATTGGATGAAACACTAATAAAGAAAGCAATATGTGATCATCATAAACTTACTATGATGGTCTCTCTTTATTTACTTTCTTGATGTTGTCCTTTTATTTTCCTCATTGACAGTTATAGGAACCGTCTCAACTGTTGCTTATTGGCCTTCTTTAGTTAATTTTTCAATTTCCTTTTTAAACTAATCTTCAATGTAATTTTTCATTGGTGCAACATTTATTTCATGCCTAATTTTGATATTAAATAATTAGCCTTGCAAATCTCTTAATTCATGACAAATGTCATGTGTTTCCTCCTCGATATCTTGATTTTCATAGAATAATCAACTAGCCAATTATCTTTTTCTTCTTGATTATATTCAATTAGTCCATAAAATTTGTTAGTCGATAGTCCATTTAATATCTCCACTTGTTCATCAAATTGTTTCTTTGTCATAAACATTGAATTTATAAT
>ML777216.1:0-13579 GCA_009831015.1 Picea engelmannii | reverse complement strand
CCATGGATGTATGTCATCTATTGCTGGGTAGACCATGGAAATATGACAGAAATGTGATTCATGATGGGAGAATGAACACATATACCGTGGAGAAGAATGGGAGAACCCATATGTTGCTTCCAATAAAGGATAAGGAGGTGAAGCCGGAGGTAAGCAACACGGTACTTCTCATGAGTGGGAAGGAACTTCTTACAGAGGTTAAGAAGAAGGAGGATCCACAATTCTTCATGGTCAGAAAGCCTAGAATTGTTCTAACTAGCACAAGAGTGGATTATCTACCAGAGGAGATTCAGGAACTACTGGAAGAGTTCGCTGACATCATAGTGGATTATTTACCTCGTTCGTTGCCACTGGTGAGGAGTGTGAGTCGTCATATAGATCTGATACCAGGAGCTAGTTTGCCAAATAAATCCACGTACAGGTTGACGCTGCAAGAGAATGAAGAGGTTAAGAAATAGGTCCAGGAGTTATTGGACAAGGGGTTAGTCAGAGAGAGCTTGAGTCCATGTGCCGTTCCAATGGTACTTAGTCCAAAGAAGGATGGAGGTTGGAGAATGTGTATCGACTCAAGAGCGATCAACAAGATAACCATCAAGTACAGATTTCCACTGACG
The DNA here is from genome assembly GCA_009831015.1 of Picea engelmannii. Taxonomy (NCBI): domain Eukaryota; kingdom Viridiplantae; phylum Streptophyta; class Pinopsida; order Pinales; family Pinaceae; genus Picea; species Picea engelmannii. Next base: position 12,965 of record ML777216.1, on the reverse strand, counting down.
AGAATGGATGATCTGATGGATTGCCTGAGTAGGGCAAAGTATTTTTCAAAGATAGATATGAAAAGCGGGTATCACTAGATTCGCATGAGAGAATGTGATGAATGGAAAACAACATTCAAGAAAAACGAAGGTTTGTATGAATGGCTAGTCATGTCGTTTGGTTTGACGAATGCGCCAAGTACTTTTATGAGGCTGATGAATGAAGTCTTGAGGGAATTCATTGGGAAGTTCATCATAGTATATCTGGACGACATACTGATTTACAATAAATCAAAGGCTGAACATCTGAAGCATTTGGCTACAGTGATGAAGAAGCTACAGCAAGAGAAGCTGTTGATAAATATGAAGAAGTCCTCATTCATGAAGACAGAGCTCATTTACTTAGGGTTTGTTATTTCGGTGAATGAGTTGAGGATGGATCCAGATAAGGTAGAAGTGATCAAGAATTGGCCAACACCAAGGAATGTATTCGAGGTGAGAATTTTTCATGGTTTAGCTAGTTTCTACCGAAAATTCATCAGGAATTTTAGTGGGATTAGTGCAACGATGATGGATACAGTGAAGAAGCGGCATACGTCTTTTCAATGGACAGTAGAGGCTGAGAAGAGCTTCAACCTGTTGAATCAGAAGATCACAGAACAACCAGTTTTGGTGTTGCCGGATTTCCAGAAAACATTTCAGGTGAAATGTGATGCAAGTGGGTTTGCCATAGGAGCGGTCTTGAGTCAGGAAGACAGGCCGGTTGCTTATTTCAGCGAGAAGCTCAATGAGGTAAAATTGAAATACTCCATGTATGATAAATAATTTTATGCTATCATACATGAATTAAATAAGTGGAGGCATTACTTGATCCCAAAAGAATTTGTATTGTACAGTGATAATCATGCATTACAGTTTGTGACTCAACAGGAGAAGTTGAATAAAAAACATGCAAAATGGGTAGAGTATATGTAGAATTTCACATTTGTGATTAAGAAGATTTTGGGTACTGCTAACAAAGTGGTTGATGCTTTGAGCAGGAAGTGTTTGTTGTTGCAGGAATTTTGAGTCAAAACATTGGGCTTTGAAAATCTTAGGGACATGTACACGGGTGATGCAGATTTTGGAGAAGTGTATGAAGCAGCTGAGAATCCAGCTCTCAGAGACAAAAGTCCTTGGATAGATTATATGAACCAGGAAGGGTTTTTGTTCAGAGGAAATCAACTGTGTATCCCAAAATGCTCCATGAGGGAGAACTTGTTAAAGGAGAATCATAGTGGTGGATTAGCAGGACACTTTGGACATGATAAAACATTCGCGAAGTTGAGCGAATCATATTTTTGGCTGGGGATGCGAGTGGATGTCAAGAGATTCGTTGACAGATGCAAGATTTGCCAGCATTCGAAGGGAAGAAAGAAAAATGTGGGTTTTCATCAGCCATTACCCATACCAGAGAGGCCATGGGAGGCGATCAGCATGGATTTTATATTGGGTTTGCCAAGGACACAAAGAGGTGTAGATTCCATCTTTGTGGTAGTGGATAGGTTTTGTAAGATGGCACATTTTATCCCATGCTAGAAGACCAGTGATGCAACTCACATCGCAAATATTTTCTTCAAGGAGGTCATTCGACTCCATGGATGGCTGAAAAGCATAGTTTCGGACAGAGACACTAAGTTCATAGGGAATTTTTGCAGGACCTTATGGAAGAAGCTGGGAACTAACTTGGCGTTTAGTTCTACTTATCATCCTCCAACGGATGGATAAACGGAATTGGTCAACAGAAGTCTGGGAGACTTACTGAGAAGCTTGGTGATGGAGCACCATAGTAGTTGGGACCACATACTACCACAGGTCGAGTTTGCATACAACGATTTAGTGAATCGGAGGATAGGAAAAAGTCCATTTCAGGTTGTGTATGGGATGCAGCCGAGAGGAGTTTCTGAACTAAGGGATTCAGAACAGACTACGACTAGCAACACTAGTGCAGAAGAGTTCGCTAAGGCGATGAAAGAACTTCACCGCAGGGTGAAGGAGCGAATGCAAAATTCAAGCCAGGAATACAAGCACAAAGAATATCAGCATCGAAGACAACTTCAGTTCAAATTTCGTGATCTGGTTCTGGCACATATGAGAAAGGAAAGGTTCCCAAGGGGAACATATAATAATATGAAAATGAAGAAAATCAGGCCATGTAAGGTCTTGAGAAAATTCAGAGAAAACGCTTATGAGATCGAGTTGCCGGATGGCATCGGAATATCTTTGATATTCAATATCGCAGATTTATACCCATACAGGGCTGGAGAAGTAGAGACTAGAGATGAGAAACCAATGATCCAGTGGGTGAAACAATTGTTAGTTGCAGAAAAGCCACAGATGGAGTGCATACTAGACAAGAGAGTGGGTAAGAAGACCCGAAGGAAGCAATACTTCGAGTATCTGGTCAAATGGAAGAATCATCCAGTGGAAGATGCCAGCTGGGAGAGAGAAGCGGAGATACAGAAGCATGGATAGACCGTGCAGGAGCTCATGGACAGGAGCCCATGAAATTTTTCAAGCCGAGGAGTATGATGCAAGAGCATCGCCAGGACATCAAGCGAGCCAGCGCAGAAGGGGAGGACACCTGGATAAGCCAGCACAAATTTTGAATTGCTTTGGAATTGTTGCACAGATCTTAAATGAATCATTTAAGGGATGGTGCACTTGTATATTGTAATGGACCCTGAGCAGATAGCTCTCATCCTTTAGTAGATAGTCGGCATTTAATATAGTTAATGCAGTTAGATAGGAATTTAATTTTAGATTTGATAGCTTTAGAGCCCATGAGGGAAAATAGATATAGACACCCTCATTGTACATTGTAACATTATTGAGAATTTTGGAGAAGCAGGAGAGCATGCAGAGAATTGTATGAAGAACACCCATGTACAGACATTTGAATTAATAGAAGAAAGCTTTGATTCAAATTCATGGTTTGTGTTGTTTCTCTGTGTATTGATGTTGTGCTCATGAATGTTTAATTCATGTCATACAATTTCTTTTATATGTTGTGTATGTGATTACATGGTTGAATTGAAGTCTGAAAGAAAGAGTGAATGAGTTTCAATTGTTTCTCTATTTGAGCCAAAGGATTCCTGCAAGGAGTGCAGTCGAATTGTCTGCAAGGAGTGCGTTGACAGAAGGGTTCAATTAGAGTTATCTTTTGTTCTCATTTCCTTGAAGGTGCAGTTAGGCACAGTGCTGTGCAAGGAGTGTGCAGGCCAGGAAGAAGTCTCAGAGTTGTGATTCTAAGCGAAGCATCGAAAGACTACTGCTGCAGGTGTGCGCAGAGTCAGGGGAAACTAAACACTTGAAGTGTTTGCAGAGTTTCCGCAAGGAGTGCGAGCAAAGGGTTCCCATTTCTAAGAGGCTGAGAAGCGGGAACAAGCTCAGGAGGAATAGAGTATTCAAATTTGTTGAAGGACCACACAGGAGGTTTCACGTAAGGAATTTCTCAAGGAGGGAGAAGCAACGGTCAAGATTTGCGGAGGGAATTCGTGAAAATCTCGTCAACCATAAATTTTAGCAAGAGTTGCATGGCGTTTAAGCCCTAGCAGACAGAGGAGGAGCCCCGGAGGAGACATCGAGATATTGAGGTCATCTGGAATTTCGGGAGCAGAGAAATCGCAACATCAGGAATAGCGATCCGTGATATCCCGATGAACTCACGACCGTCCATCGGTTGGGACGCGTGTCAGGAGATCTCGTAGAGTCGGAGTTCGGAGCATCGGAGTTTTCGAAGGCAGAGAACTCATGCAACTAGAAATTGTGAAACGCGATATCCTGACGGAAGGGCAGTGTGGGCCACGACGGGAAGAAGTGGAGAACAGGTGTCACCCCATATCGAAAATCAGGGATCAGCAAGGCGAGTTGTTCTCGACATCGTAGGTACCAAAATCGTGACGAAAGGATTCCCGATAGGAACAAGAGAGTGTTGAAATTTACCCATCGGGTTTCGGAGTATTGTGAAGCACGAGGTGCATGACCATAGGATTCGCGAAAACACGAATTCCTATTTTCCGATCATTAAGGGAGATCAGTTGAAAAGTGTTGTGGGTGAGAAATTTCCTGATAGGGAATTAGAGGAACCTTTGAGTTCTTCGGGCTGTGAGTAAGAAGAAGGTCATGAGGGAGCGGATGTGCCAGTGAGGGTACGGCTGCGTCACATGATATGGGATAAAAGAAGGATTCTCTTTCGAGCAAAATATCCTTATGAAACTATGATTCTCCATTTATTCTATTGTTCCTTTTTTCTCTAAAAATCTGTTAGCTTGGTCAGATACCCTTGAAGCATTTTCACCCAACAACAACCTTTTGAAGACTGAAAAAAATTATTATAAACGTCATAGAAAAACAGAGGGGTCTTATGTCTCCATAGTGCTTGATACCAAAAGGTAGTTGGATTTGTTTCACAATTCACCCTCTTACTTATGGTTAAGTTTCGGAATTGAAAACAATGAACAATGGAAAATATCATACAAAAGGCTATAAAGATTTGTTTTTCCTTTTATAGTGTGATAACTAGGTTGAGATTTTGATAGAAATCAATTTTCCCCAATCAAAAATGGTTTTTTATTGCACTGTAAAATACATAATGTATAAAATCATGCGAGAGATAGAAGAAATGATTTCCTTACCTTTAAACCTGGTAAATAGCCATGCAATTTATCGATAAGGTTTTTTAAAGGACTCCACCTCGATTATGCTTATGTTTGCTTGGATAGATGCAAGATTCTCCACATATTCAGGTAGGAGGCCAAGCCCATTGTTATGTTTCTTCAAGAATTCTCTACAATCTTCACCTTTGAAAGTAAGATTCATCTTTGGCAGCATTAACATCTTGAGAAAAAATTGAGGTGAAAGATGAATTATAGAATGATCTTGGAGTTGTATAATTCTTTGACTTGGTACATACTTTTCCACACACCATGCAATGAGTTCTTTACAATAAAAAATGTGAGGAACACACCCTGCACAAGTGATTCTAGATGCCCAAATTACATCTTTTTGTGTAGAAGGAGAAAAAGAATACGAATATTCTCTTGACCAATGGATCTTCTCGTCTTCATTACCAAATATATTCAGAGTATCACCAAAAGAATGTTGTCTAGTTCATGTTGCCATAGGTTGATAGAACTATTTCTTTAGCTGGATAATAACCTTAAATTAATATTTTTGGAGAGATAATGATGATTCAGTCCCTTGGAAAATGAGTATTTAATTAAATTTAATGAGTAATTCCTCAAGCCTTTCACCATTAACGATGATATTTTCAGATCCTACACAACCATTGTTAGCATTAAACAACTCTTAATGTGTATTGGGAAAAGAAGAAATATGGTGGGGACAGATGAGAGAGAGTTTGAATATGAAGATTTTCATGAACCCTCCAACCTGGGAACCCGTGGTTATGGATGATAAAAAATATACTAAGTGTAGGAAGGAGGTTGGTCAAATTTGCATGAAAAAGGAATAAATTACTTTGGAGCTTGGAACCTGCAACAAATCTGATGGTCAAAATGTAGATCACGAAACCTGGGGTGAAAAATGAAGGTCACGGAATTTGGAGGATGAGGGATTGATCCCGCAAACCTACACAATTGAAAAATGGATGTGTAGTAGAGGACTTATGACATGAGCAAGTGGATGGAGATGAAGGTCCACCAACCTGCCAACCAATGAACCCACCAATCATTGAAATATGACTAAGTATAGTAACTGGAAAGGGAGAGCAGAAAGGATAAAATAAAAATGGAAATAAGGGGAGGTTTAGAAGAGGGAAAATAAATGGAAAAAAATAATTTGGGAAGATAGAATGGGGAAGGAAAACCAAGAAACACGAGATGATCTCAACAATTGGCTCCAACTATGGGATGATAACTTCCTATGAGTTGTCAGGAATCCATAATATTCATGACCATATGATTCCATCCATTGGGAAAGGGAGTCAAAAGGTAAGTATATACAAACTAATTAAATGAAAAAATATGTACAAGGAAATGATAAACTTTGAGGTGAAGAAACCTTTCAAATGTTTCCCATTAACATGCAGCATTAACATTTTTCCCTTCATATCTTTGAGCATATAAGCATTGAAACCCAATATCTTTTCAATGATATATTGTCCAACCTAAAGTTCTTCAAATATTTTGTGGATTGATGGTTTATCCTTAGCTTTGTTCCAAAGTAACACCAATTCATCCTTTTGAAAATTCTTTATTGTTGCATTCTAATGAAAATATTTCTATATACTTTGATATCTCTGAGAAGTTATATTCAAGGATTTACTTCATTCTTCCTCCAATTTCAATAACTAGTTCACTCTCTTTCGCATAGTTGAACTATCTTTTGGGATCCTCTATATTAAATAAAAAGGCAAGGTCATTTATCATGAGGCTAATTGGCATTTTTTTTTTCTTTCCCATAGACCAATTTGTATGGAGACATCTTAGTATTTTCTTTCAGAGTCTTTCTTCTTTCCCACAAAGCATCAATCAACTTCAAATGCCAATTCCTTTGATTCTTATCAATAGTTTTCTTCAATATCTTAATGATTGTATTATTAGTGGATTCTGCAAGATCATTCCCTTATGGATAATAATTTTATGAATGCCCCATAACAATTTCATACTCTCCACAAAATTCTGTAAATTTTGAGCCAATGAAAATGAGCCATTGTCAGTAATGAATTTTTCAGCGACACTGAACCTTGAAAAAATATTAACTTTGAGAAACTTAATCAACTCTTCAGAATCAACCATTTGTAATGCTACTGCTTCTGGACACTTTGTAAAATAATCTATAACAATAAGTATATATGTATGTTCTTTGCTTGATTTTGGATTTATTGGTCTAACAACATCGAGTCCCAGTTGGGAAAATGGTTGTTCTACAGATATAGGTTGTAATGGCATTGCATATTTTTTCATTTTCTCTGAACTATTCTGACAAGATAAACACTTCCTTATGGTATCATGTGATTTTTTAAAACCTAATGGTCAATAAAACCCAACTCTTATTATTTTATGGGTGATGGAGGTAGGCGCAAAATGTCCACCACATATACCTTCATGGAATTCTTTCATAAATTCTTGAGCTTTATTTTCAACAACACATCTCAACAATATGCCATCATAGTTCCTCCTGAACAATATATCAACAATGAACACATATTGACTTGACTTCATATTCAATGTTCTTCTCTCTTTAGGGTTCATGGTGACTAGAAATTGTCCAGACCTCAAGTAGAATATAATATCTTTATACCATTTTGAAACTTCGATGGGTTCTCCTACTGAGATTGAAATTTCTCCATTCAAAGAATCATTATTTTCTATGAGCTTGCATAAACCTTGTCCTTTAACTTCTTTTAAATCTTTAATTTCAATATCATATTCTTGAATCTTTACCAACCAATTTTCCCATTTTCCTTCTCTCAATTGTTAATTTAAAAGCATCTTCATAGGAGAGGATGGAACATACGTAATGACATGACAATTTAGTATGTAATTATGAAAGTGTGCCACCACTTTCACAAGAGATAGGGTTGTTTTATCCAATTCTGAGTTTCTCAATTCATAATCATGAAGGGTCTTTCTCATGAAACTAACTGGAAATTATTCACTATTAGAATTCCTGTGAGTAAGAATAGATGCAACAACTGTTTCTATGGTGAACGAATAAATGATGAACTCTTTTTGAAAATCTAGGCTAATAAGGATTGGAACTATAGTGATTTCCGTTTTTATATTATTAAAATATTCTTGTGTATCCGCGGTCCATTCAAACCTTTGTTCTAGTTTTAAGAATAAATTGTTCGATTTCACAATACTTGCATATTCAGGGACAAATCTTGGTACAAAATTCATCTTGCCAATGAATGACTGAACTCCCTTCTTAGATGATGGGGGTTTGAGTTCATTTATAGATTTAACTCTCTCTGGGTCGATATAGATTCCTTCCTTGCAAACAATATAACCCAATAGTTTTCCTTGAGTTACAACAAATAAATGTTTCTTTGGATTTAAAGAAATGGCATTTCACCTACACCTATCAAAATCTTTCCTCAAGTGATGAATGTGACCACTCCTTGTTTTTGAGTGTACTGTTAATTCATCTTGATAATCCACCATGAATTTCCCTATCCGTCCCTCAAAATTATGATCCATAGCCCTCTAAAATGTAGCTCCTTCATTTTTTAAACCAAAGGGCATCTGATCATATGCATATGTCTCCCAAGCTGTTATGAAAGTTGTCTTTTCTCTGTCTTCTTCAATAACCAAGAGTTGATTATACCCAAAAAATCCATCTAACATGGATATGTAGGATAATCTCATGACTTGTTGGAGAAGAAAATACATGTTAGGAAAAGGATAATTATCCTTTACGCTTGATTTATTAATATCCTTGAATTATACACACATTTGAATCTCCCTATTCTTTTTTCTCACTATCACAGGGTTTGAAATCCAATCAGAATGTCTAATGGGGCATATTATTCCAACCTTATTTAATTTTTCCAATTCAACCTTTACCAGTGGTTTTAATTTGGGGTTCATTATCCTTACTTTTTGCTTGATAGGATTTGCCCCTTTTCTCATGGGAGTAATTTGTTGAAATATAATTTTATCATATGCCTTCAAACCATCATAATTACATGTGAACACATCAAGATATTATTTAAATAATGTGACATATTGATGAACTTCATCAACTGTGCAATCAACTCCCAAATTGACGTATTTTGGGGAAATATAAGTTCCAATATTATTTTTTCTTGTTTCTTGGAATTTTCAGAACAATACTTCTTCCAAGAGGTTTTTGGCATGATAGTCTCTTGTAAAAAGAGACTCAAATTGAATAGAATTCATCAGGACAACAATTATTTGATTATCCTCATCTTCGTCATCATTTGTCAATTTTTTTTCCAATTCTTCATCATTCTCAAATACTTGTAAACACTCCTGATTATCAGGTACAAAAGGTCAAAATATTATTTTTACCTGAAATAATGTTTTTCTTTTAACATCATTAGGTTTTGACAGTGAGGCCACCAAATCTAATGAATCCTCCTTAAGAGTCTCCTATCACAATTGTATTTCTATCTTCATTTCTCATGAAAGAATCATTCCTTTAATCAAAAAATTGTATTTTGCCTCATTATTGGTGCACGCAAATTCACGTCTGATAGCATGTGGATGCACAATATTTAGTGGGTTTATAATAATGAATCCAACTCCATTCCTGGAGCTTGAGCAAGCTCCATCAAATTAAATCCTCCAATAACCTTCAAATTGATTCTTTCTATTCTCCATATCTTCAATCTACTCCATGTCTACGATAGCATAGTTTATGATCCCAACATCTATATAATATTCCATTAGTTCATTATCATTATTTCTTAAGGAAAAGGGTCTCTTGGGTTCACGAGGGACCTTGATCATTTCTCCTTCTTTATCCGGAATCATCTTGCAAATTCCATCATTCATTATGTATCCCTCGATCATAGACTCCCAATCTCTTCCTAAGACAACTCCATATGCAGGAGGAAGGCCTACCAGAACAATATTAAAAACTGTAATAATATTAGGAGCCATCGTGATCCAAGCATAAAAATATTTGATTTCTTCATAAAATGGCAGTTGTCTGGAACCAATTTCATATGTCCTCTCACCATTTTCATAATATTTGGTAAAGATCATGCCCAATGAATCCATGACCTCCAGTGGCATAATACTATTGGTCGCACTAGTTTCAACTAAACAATTATGAAGTGCAACATCATGATTTTCAATTGAAATATAAACAGGTGGGATTTTACCTCTTAACTTGACAGTTGATGTGTTATGGATTTGTTTTCGACCTATAAAAACACACTCCATTATTCGATATGGATCATCCAACCATCTCAAAATATTTTCCCTTTTTTGAGGGATCTTTACCACTTCTATAAAAGGAAGAGTTATTGTTAGCTTACTCAAGTCCTCTACAACATTGTATTTCATCTGAGGAGAGTTTCCCACTAGGTGTTTCTTCTTTCTTCCAACATTATCAGCCACATTTTCATTTTCCTCTTTCTCATTCACCTTTTCTTTACATTTTTCTTTAATTCTTTCCTTTTCCTTTTCAAAATCATTTTTATTTTTGGATTTATTTACAAACGTTCATGTCTGGGAAACAATCTCTTGCAAGTCAGGGCCACTTTATTCTTCTTAAAATATATACATGGACACCTCACATCCTTCCATATGTACAATTCTAGAACATTCATCAAGTAAATAATCATTTCGTTGCTCAACCATTTTCTCGTCATATATATCATTCAGCACAACTACCTTTGGGATGGGTTGCATGGGAACCCTTTGTCTTTGTTGATTATCAGTGTTTTCAGAGCTCACTCTATTTTATTGGGGAGGGTTCCTTCTTTTCTCTTGGACCGAAATTATCGTATTTATTACATAATTATCACCCCTTCTTAATATGGTTATCTCATTTTTCATTTTCTTGATGGTTCTATTCATTTGTGAAATATCAATTATTTTCTTAGTTTCTTGTGCCACAAGAGGGTCTACCTTCGCATATTCTATGGTCCCCTTAAAAAATCATCCTCCAATTGTTTGATTTTGTATTGGTCGTGGCTTATACTCTTCATTATTTCTAGAGTTAGAGGCTCCTTATCACCAATATTTATCTCCCATCTTCCTATGTACTTTTCCTAGGATAATATCAGGGTCGACAATCATCCCAATCATAATTTGTTCCATCTCAGTGACCTTAATCATTGATTCCTCCAAGCTATACATCTAGGATGTTATGATAGAATAATTTACATTTGGGGGCATCAAATTATTATAAAAAACAAGTATCACTGGTTCATTAGGTATTTTATCTTTTGGAATCTTACTAAGAGTTTAATCAAACCTGATATTCAAATCTTGTATTCTTTCATTTTTCCTCCAACCAATCAAGGTTAAATTAGTGAGAAGGGTATGCTATGCAATTGGGGGAGAAAACATAGTTAGGAAAATGGATTTGAGGTCGTTAAATGAACCAATTTACCTAGTGGGTAATTTCATATACCATTCATAGGCTCATCCTGATAAGGTTTGAAGAAATCACCTCACCATCACATAATCATATTCAACACAATGAAAATCACAAACATCAAGAAATAGATCAAGGTGTCTTTTGGCATCAATTGTTCTGTCTCCATAAAATTATTTCAAAGTACCCTTAGGGAGAACAGGGAGGTCATGTTGCTCACCTCGAATATTTAAGGGGGAATCTATTAATCTTATTCGATTTCCAAATATTAGGTCTTATTGATTTCTTCCACCACCTCCTTCTCTTTATTCATGAGGTTCTCTTTGTGGTTCTTCATTTCTTCCTTCCATGTCTAAAGATATTTCAGGAATATGTTTTCCTCTTATTAGAATACATAGTTGCTTGCTTTTACTTTTGGTAATGGGCCCCTTGTATTCATCCAACTTCAATTATGACCTTGTTCTTTTGATCTTCAATATTGTCTTCCATTTATTTGGTCTTGTCGCTCATCTTTCCTCTCTCTACGAAGGATTTCTCTTTCTTATTCTTGGAACAATGTCTTCCAAGATATTTCCAATTTTTTCCTATTCTTAGTTGTCATTATTACCAAATTATATAGCTGATGCAAGATTATTTGTTGATTATTCAATCCAATTTCTAGGTGGGGTTGATCAGCCCGGGGAAATGTCATGTATCTTTCAAAAGATGTTAAACAAGATTTCAAATTTTCAGTTGATCCCCAGTAGAGTTGCCAAGAATGTCGATGGTTGAATTCATTAGGACCAAAATGAAAACCTCATGGGGATTCAAATCCCCCTATGTTTTTATAGAGGCTCTACACCTCTCTACTTGAACATATTCTTAGAATTCTAGATTTTCAAAATAATATAGGACTTTGAAAAATTTTGTCGTGATATTCAAAGAAATATAAAGGTTGCAGAAAAATAAAAAAAATTATTTTTAAAGATATTTTCTGAGAGATGACCAAAAACCTCACACATCACATATTTGGAAAATATAAGAAAAATGTCCTCACATCCATCATAGTTAAACTAAATATTTTTTATCACATAAAAATCAAATAAAACAGTACTCATTCATAAGCGAACTTTAATAGAGTAAACACATGTGGAGTGCAAATAAAGAAAATGATAGATCAACATCAAATATTTTATACTCAAAACTCAAATTTATAAAACACTGTCAAAACTAATCGTGAAATAGTTCTCTTGGAATTTCTAAGAAATATAAAGTCTGTTACAAATCTTTGAAATTTAAATGGGTTTTTCCTTAGGACTAGGATTCAGACTTCGACGGAACATAAATAAATTATAAAAAAGAAGTAAGTTGTGGAGAGAATATGGTGGGCAATGATAGATTAGCAACACCTGGAAAGAAGACAAGAAGGAGTTATCATATTTCAGTTAAACCTTTCTAGTCAAAGAAGCGAAGTAATTGGATGAAACACTAATAAAGAAAGCAATATGTGATCATCATAAACTTACTATGATGGTCTCTCTTTATTTACTTTCTTGATGTTGTCCTTTTATTTTCCTCATTGACAGTTATAGGAACCGTCTCAACTGTTGCTTATTGGCCTTCTTTAGTTAATTTTTCAATTTCCTTTTTAAACTAATCTTCAATGTAATTTTTCATTGGTGCAACATTTATTTCATGCCTAATTTTGATATTAAATAATTAGCCTTGCAAATCTCTTAATTCATGACAAATGTCATGTGTTTCCTCCTCGATATCTTGATTTTCATAGAATAATCAACTAGCCAATTATCTTTTTCTTCTTGATTATATTCAATTAGTCCATAAAATTTGTTAGTCGATAGTCCATTTAATATCTCCACTTGTTCATCAAATTGTTTCTTTGTCATAAACATTGAATTTATAAT
>ML777215.1:669872-681361 GCA_009831015.1 Picea engelmannii | reverse complement strand
AAATTTATTTTATAGTAAATTTTAAAATTTATCTCCATAGCAGGCTTCAATCACTAGTGTTATGCATTGTTATGCAATTGCTATGTCTCAATTATGAAAATATTGTAGCAATTGTGAAGGCTTCCTAACCCAATCAATGTCATCAATTTTTTTTAAGTAAACAAATTTGCTTCTTTGAAATTTATAGTTTTAGAGTAACATTTTACTCTTTTCACTATTTTTCGCAATGTTAACAATTTGGTTCCTCCTCAAGTGAATACAATGCCTCCATAAATAATAATCAATTTAAATTTCAGATCAGATTGATTGTACTGTGTAGAAGTTATCATTATCCAAAATAAATATAATTATAATACAGTGTGATTTTCTGTTAAGTTTAGTGATGTTGAATTAACCAGTAATGTTTTGATTAATTTAAAAAAAAACATTAATACATATAATTAATTATGTAATTAAATATTTTTCTGTTTTAGGGTGCCAGTTAACTTATTGGACACTAAAAATTTATATTTATGTAAATTACCGTGTATGTTCCTTTGGGTTTACATCCGTTTGAAAATGGGATGGGGGCAATCCGTAGGTAACTAGTAGCTACACTTTGTCAATTACACACCTAATCATTACAAATCACTATTTCATTTATGTTCATTAAATTAATTCGATTCAATAATTACCCTCAATTTTTAAAATACCTTCAGAACATATTAAATATGTTACTTGACCGTAGAAGTTATATATATATATATAGTAAAGAGTTTCAATGGGAATCCATTTAATTGTACATATACACATACCTTATTAATTAGTTGCTGATGAAAAGGGAACTTTCGATGGGAATCATTTATGTTACGAACAGGTGAAACATTATCACCTCGTAATAAAACCGGTCAAGAAGCAACATTTCAAACCGGAAGGATGCTAAAATTATTTTCTATAAACATAGATGCAGGTGTTTTTTTAAGAGTCCGTAGTAAAACCTGGTAATAATCCTATATGTGTAAATGGATTACACATAGAGCTTTTTGAAATTATTTAGAACTGTTTATTAATGTTTAGAAGGAGTTATCAGAATTAGAATTATAAATATTACATTTCAAAAGTTGGCCTTATGTGTTTGAATGTGACCATGTCAGGTTAGTTGGTTGCATATTTATGGGCTAATTGGTTTAGGTACAGGTAGCATTTTATCATTACCAAAAGTTGACCTTATATGTTTGAAAGTGACAATGTCATGTTAGTTGGTTGCATATTTATTTATGTGTTTGAAAGGAATCGGGGCTATTTGGTTTGGTTATAGGTAGCATTATATGTTTGAAAGTGGCAATGTTATGTTAGTTAGTTGCATATTTATTTATGTGTTTGAAAGGAACCCAGGCTATTTGGTTTGGTTATAGGTAGCATTTTATCTTTACCAATTGACCACTTCTTAAAAGAAAGTAAATTCTTGGCACAACAGTATCATAGGTTCAATATTATTAAGATTAAAAATAAATATAAGGTTCAACTTTTTTAGTATGTTAATTGTAGATAAATTTACCACTACTACATTTCCATAAAATATCATAACTTTGTCAATAAAACACCCATCCAATTTCAAAGCTTTGTGAATCTATATGTTTTGTGATCATGTAAGCTTCTACTATATTTTTATTGGATTGCCTTATATGGCCACTCAATTTCTATTAACATCAGAATCTGCTTGGTTAGTTTCTAGGGTTAAATGGAATATTAGCTCCATAAGAAATTATTGCATTAAGAGTAGTTAGGTGTATTTCATAGCCAAGTGCTAAAAAGATTGCAACATCCATCCCATGCATATCCAACTAAAAATAAATCAATTCACATCAATGACGGGAAGAGGGGAAATTTGAGTCAATTTTTACTAGAAAGTATTACTCCCCATATTAACATATTTTATGGTTGTTTTCTATTAACCCACAATTTCAATGGTAAGATGTGTGGTAGCAAGCTTAAATAATTTGGTGGTATGATTCAATTTCTATAGTGTTATATTTATATACATAAGATTGTATGTTACAATCTCTTCAAAACTAAGTTGTTAAATATAATTCAATTTTCAATTTTCTAGGTATAATTACCTATATTTATATAGGTAAAGATTGTATATTACAATCTCTTCAAAACTTAGCTATAAAATATAACTCAATTTTATAGGTATAATTATTTTAATAGGATTTGATGGTGATTTTAATTTTAGCAATGATTTATATTTAAGATTTTACCAATATATCCCCACATATTCTAAACCTACCAACTACAACCTCTCTTTTTTATTTTAAGAATTAACATCATTTCTCACCATAATCATCTATCTCTCCTAACAATTTAAAACTAAATCAATATTTTAATATCTCAACTAAATCTCATTGTCTACAAAACCTTTATTACCATTATGATTCTTACTATAATTCTATTATAAGGATTCAAGAAAATGGTTCACTATTATAATTGCACTAAATGATAATTGAACCTCAAATTGTGTTGTAGGATAGGGTATTTTATTAACACCCTACTCCTAACAATAGTTTAAGTGTATATTGCAAAGTAGTGTATTTTATTAACTCCATACCATTAACATTTGTTGATGGACATTAGGATCTCTTAATGAGATTTAGTGTTCTTAAGAGTTAGAGGCTATAATACTTAGATTATTAGGTTGGTTTTATAGAGATTGTATGTTTATGTTTGGCTAATTTTTGTGTTGTTGGATTTGAGTCTTGAACATAGGCTAATGATTAAGTGGCTTAACCCACATTTGTTGTACAAGCGAACTCCTAATGTCAAGTGAAAAGTCTTAGATATATATATATTTTTTAAGGTGAAAAGATTTATCATAACTTTATTGTTAGTAGGTAATGAGGGTACTCATCTCTGGGTTATCCCTAAATATTGATTGACTTATCACTCTTATTTAAGGAAAACCATGTCATTCAAAATAATTAGTTGGTGGTCCATAAGGGGTAGATTTTTGCTTCTACCGTAAGCCTTTGAGTTTTGGGTCATTGACCTATTTCCTTAGGTTCAAGGAATACAAACTCTTAAACAACTAATCAAAACTTTTAATTCTCAATGGAGCATCATATTTTTTACCAACTTGTTTAACCAATATTAAATCATCTTAAAACCTTAAATTAAATTCATTTTTAATGGGTTGATTTAATGTTTCTCCTTAAATTTATTGTAGGGTAAATGTAGAAATTTATCTTCATAGCAAACTTCAATCACTATTGTTATGCAATCTTTATGTTTGGTTTCTCTTCTAGATAATACAACGCCTTTGTGGATAGTAATCAATTTAAATTTCAGCCATTTAGACATGTTTCCTCTTATAAAACTCTTTGCTGTATTCTTTTTTATTTTTATTTTAATCAACTATTTCATGAGTAAATTATGGTTAACTAAAATGACTATATCATTAAAGACCTAAACTTGGTTGGTTAAAGTTTAGAAAAGAATTACATGAAGAAAATGGACTAATAATGCCCACCAATATAACTTAGTTGTTAAAAATCTATTGAGAAGAAGTTTGAAAAAGAGGATTCTAAATATTATCTACAAATGGAATGGATTGTGAATCTAAATATGGTATAATTAAGAGTAGTTGGTCATTATTGAAACTAAAAATAATTGTAGTTATGTTTTTAGTTCTTTTATTATGTTAGGTTTGATAAATTTTGCACTATAATACCATGCATGTTTAAAGATTTTTCAATCTTGTTTGTGGTTATTGATCCAAGTCACAATGACAACTATTGTATCCTTATCATATTTACTTTAGTAGAATACTTTATTTTACATAAAACAAAGGCTTATTAGTTGTTAATTAAACCAATATGAAGGAGTGTTGGTAGTGATATCAACCAGAATTTGTGATGAGCATAGGATAATAGTTGTAAAAGTTTTTATGACATTTTTTTTTTTTTCTACAACACAATTACATGGAAGGAAATTCAGAATTGGAGAGTGCAAGGACAAAATCATATATTTTCTTGTTAGCTTTTAAATGTGAAATTTTCATATAGTGAATTTTTCTTATAATTGTGGACAACATTGTTAGTTGAGTTCTAGTTTTCCTATAATTATAGATAACATTATTAGTTGTGTTTTTTATTATTATTAATTTGTTAAAATTATAAAAATCTATTTTTTAGGTTTAAAGATATTTATAATTAACATTTATTATATTATTATAATATTTGAAGATATTTATGATTATTTTTTATTATATTATTATAATATTTATTTTATAAAGTAGTTCAATTGTTCTCACAAATAGTGGTTATAAATAATTGTTTATCAATGTTTGAAAGAGAACTCAAAATTATGATTATAAATATTAAACTTCAAAAGTCTAGTATTATGTGGTGCTAAGTGACAATTGTATTAATGGGGAGGTTTATAATGTTAAGAAAGTGTGATGAGTAAACTAGATTTTTGAGATGAATTTTATTTTTATCTTAGTTTTTTTGAAATCCTAGGCTTAGGGTTACTCATTACCCTTATTAAAATTTGTTAAATACTTGGGTTATGGTTAGTTTAATACTTGGAAGAGTTACTCATCACTCTTAAAATTTATTAAATACTTAGAGGTTAGAGTTTAATAATTGAAAACAAGATGAATTTTGGGTTAGAATTTATTGTGGTGCTTAGTAGCTTTTACTTTGGGTGGATAATGATATTAGATCTTTCCATGTGTATATCTTGTTGGTTTGACATTCCATAATAACTTTTGATTATTATATTATAAAATTAGGAGAGGTTGTTATTATAGAAAATAAATATATTTATGTAACCAAGTTGTCCTAATCATGGCATATATAGCTATTAATTTATTTCTCTTTACTCTAACAACAACAAAATATCACCTTTAACCCAATAAAAATACTACACCTTAGATATTGCAGGAATTTGTACAAAATTTAGTATGAGCATACTTGGAGAGCTTACTCTTAGTCCAAGTATCCAAGTATGATGATTTACTGAGTAGAGTTTGATTAATTTTAGAAAATAAATTATTTTCTAGAGTTTGACATAATATGGACATTATCACAACGGTGAAAACGGGTGAAACATTATCACCTCATAATAGAACCCGTCGAGAAGCAACGTTTTACTTGTGAAACCGGAAAGATGCCGCGACCTTTTTGTGGCCAAGCGGTCCTCATCGTGGCATAAATATCTATTAATTATTTCTCCATACTCTAATAACAACAAAATATAATAACTTAATTTGTTAGTTATTATATTTTTATTAGATTGTCTCACAAGGCAATTCAATTTTCATAAACATTATAGGGTTATATAATTTAATGTGTTAGTTATTATATTTTTATTAGATTGTCTCACAAGGTCATTCAATTTTCATAAATATTATAGGGTTGTTCAATCACTATTTTCAAGCATTATGTATAATTTTTAATATTTTATTTATAAGATTAAATGAAATATTAGCTCCATAAAAAATGATTGCACTAAGAGAAGTTAAATGTATTCTACCATCAATGTTCAAAGAATTATAACATTCATCACATCAATGTTCAAAGAATTCTAACATTCATCACATCAATAATATTGAAGTTAGCATATATCACACCAAATCAACATATGTCAACCCAATATAATATTTTATACAAAACTAAAAATAAATCAATTCGTATCAATGATTGGAAGAGGAGAATTTGAGTCAACTTTTACTAGAAAGTATCACTTCCATGAGAATGTATTTAAGATCTTTTATGGTTGTTTTCTATCAACCCACAATTTCAATGGTGAGATGTGTGGTAGCAAGCTTGAGTCATTTGGTGATATGATTTGATTTATGTAGTGTTATATTTATATACATAAAAATTGTACACTACAATCTCTTCAAAATTGGGTTGTAAAATATAACTCAATTTTCTAAGTATAATTACCATAATAGGATTTGATAGTGACTATAACTTTAGCATTGATTTATATCTAAGTTTTTACCAAAATCTCCCCACACATATTTCAAACCTATCAGCGACAACCTTTCTCCCACACATATCCAAACTTACCAACCACATCCTCTCTTTTATATTTTAAGTGTTAACATTCTTTCACACCATGATCATCTATTTTTCTCTATTAGCAATTTAAACTAAATCAATTTTTTTAATATCTCAACTAAAGCCCAGTGTTTGCAAAACCTTTATTACCATTATGATTCTTACTATAATTTTATTATAAAGATTCATGAAAATAGTGCATTGTTATAGTTGCACTAAATGAACATAGAACCTCAAATTGTACTGTGGGATAGCTTATTTTACTAACTCCATACCATTAAAATTTGTTGGATAGAGTATTTTAGTAACATCATACCATTAAAACTTGTTGGAAAGTAGTGTATTTTATTGGCACCATACCATTAAAATTTGTTGATGGACATTAGCATCCCTTAATGAGCAACCAACATAGTATTGTTGATGGAAAATAGGTTCCCTTAATGAGCAACCAACAAAGTATTATTTAGATTATAACGCTATAATTTTTTACTAATTTTTGTGTTGTGAGTTTTGAACATACATGCTCACTATTAAGCATTTAACCCATATTTGTTCTGCAAATGAATTCTTAAATGTCAACTAAAAAGTTTTAAGATTTTCATTTTTATAATAATAATAATGTATGATTGCTATTCATGAATCTAGACTCACTTATCATCCAGGAAAACCATGTCATTTAAAATAATTAGTTGGTGGTTCTTAAACCAAAGACTTACACTCCTACCACATGCCTCTGAGTTTTGGGACATTACCCATTTCTTTAGGTTAAAGAAAGACTATCTTTTAACCAATAAAAAACTTTTAATTCTTACTCCAACATTATATTTTTCACCAAATTATTTAACCCATAAAATCATCCATCATATATTTATGATCCCATGTAATAGCTACATATAGTTTGAACTTTTGTTCCATATGAATAGATCACATCATTTATAGTTTGTTTTTTAGTTGGTTTTCTCCATGTTACTAAGACGATATTTAAGGTACTTTTTAAAATATTTTTTTAGTTTTATGATAGGTTAGAGTTTAGTCTTAAATACAACATTTATTTATTTTCTATTTAGATCTATAATTTATAAGAGTTTGAATGTAACATCCCAACAATTTCTTTTCTTAATTCTAATTCCAATCTTGCTTCTATTAATAATGTATTAATAATGTTTTCTTAAAGTGGTGAATGTAATCATATCTTTTATCTTTTGAATATAATAAACTCCATTTGTTTTAATTATCATTATGCATTAGATCACAACAGTTCATACATATCCATATTTTTGGAAAGTAATCATTTTGCATCAGATCATAACCATTCACATATATTCATAATTTTAAACACTATATTATATAATTAGAATGGAAGTAAGTATGAATATCATTATATGATATTTATAGATTGTTATAAAACACATAGCTTAACATTTAGTTACCATGTCTACCTGTCATATGCCTTCTATATTAAATTATTAAGTTTACCTTAACCACACCAAAACTATGAACACATTGGCCAAGCTAGTCACAAAAATCTAAAAAATAGGGAATAATTATATATATTTTTAAATCAGAGTTTATAGGTTTGCCAAACCATTTACAAAGTCTTCTAACACGAAATCCACATTCACATGTACAATTTTTGAAAGTCATGAAAAAACTAAAAACAAATGTCTTGAAAGTTTAAAAGTTATATCTCCTGAGCTAAAAAAAAGTCTGAAAACAAGAACCCCTATTCGGAATCGACCCAATGACCTACTAATATGAAGTCAAAGGCCATATAGTTGACATATATGCCATCTACGAAGATAAAATGATCAAATTCATTTTTTTTTATCCCAGTTGACAAATCTCATAATAAGAAGTTGAATTTTAACCATAGTAAAGATTTAGAAAGATTTTTTTAATTAAATTTTTGTGAAGTAGTGAGGATTGAAACAAAATTTAGCCAGTTCATCCATGTTTGGAAGGAAGTCTCATAATTAGGATTATAAATATTAAACTTCAAAAGTTAGTTCTGCATTGGATGCATATTTATTTATATTTAAATTTGAATGTGAACATGCAAAGTTAGTTAGCTGTATATGTGTTTATGTGTTTGAAAACAAAGATGTAGGGTTAATTGGTTTGGTAACACATAGAATTTTATTTTTATCATTTAGTTATTTTTTGAAAAAAAGTTGTGGGCAATGTGCAACATAGGTTCAACATTATTGAGATTAAAAATAAATACAATTTTGTTTATAACTCTTTTAGTGTGTTAGTTTTGATAAATTTTCCAATGCTACATCTCCATAAAATATCACATCTTTACCAATAAAACATCCATCCAACTTCAAAGCTTTGTCAACCTCACATGTCTTGTGGTCATATAAGTTTGTCTATAATTATAACTACTATATTTTTATTGTATTTTTTATAAACATCATAAGGTCTATGTGGTTAGCTATTTACATAGGATTTCCACTTAGTAAACTAGTGCTTTCATGGAATATTAAAGAATACCTCTAATTTCATTAGATATCACTAAATACCTCCCAAAATATCTTTTCAATAAATAAAAACTCTATTTTTACTAGATTCTCATATTTTTAGCAAATTCCTTTTTTTTAGATATAATTACTCAATTTTAGGTAAATTGAACTATAAAATATAACTCAATTTTCTAGGTATAATTACCTTAATAGGATTTGATGATGATTCTAAATTTAGCACTGATTTATATCTAAGATTTTACTCAAATATGTCCACACATATTCCAAACCTACCAACAACAATCTCTCCTTTATATTTTAAGAGTTAACAATTTTTCACACAAAGATCATCTATTTCTCTCTTAGCAATTTAAACTAAATCATTTTTAATATCTCAACTAAATCTCATTGTGTGCAAAACCTTTATTACCATTATGACTCTTATTATAATTTTATTATAAGGATTTAAGAAAATGGTTCACTATTATAATTGCACTAACATCAAATTGTATTGTGGGATTGAATATTTTATTAACACCATATCATTAATACTTGTTAGAGTGTATTTTATTAACACCATATCATTAACATTTGTTAATGGACATTAGGAGTACATGCATGTTAACAACTAAGTTTTACCCACCTTTGTTGGGCAGATGAACTCTTAATGTGACTAAAAATTCAACATGGCATTTAAAATAATAAGTTGGTGATTCAAAAGTATACACAATCATTAACCTAAGATAAACTCTTAACCAATCAAAAAAAACTTTTAATTCTCACTTGAACATTATATTTTTTACCAATTTATTTGACCCATTTTAAATCATCTCAAAGTTTTAAATTCATAGTTTATCACAAGTTATCTAGTAGATTCCTAATGTAATTTATAGCTTGTCACAAGTTTTCGAGTAGATTCTCACTTTGAGTAAAGTTTTTGCAATAACATTACTTTGAATAATGTTAATGCAGAAAACACTTTAATTTCTCTAGTTGTTTGGTTTCTTTTTGAGCTAAATATAATGACACTATAAATAGTAATCAATTTTAGTTTTTTATGGATTAATTTCTTCATTTCATTTAGACAATTGTTTCCCTTTTAAAACTCTTTGATGCATTCTTCCAAAAAATAATCTCAATTTTGTTTAACTACTTTGACAAAATCCTCTTCCAGATTTAATATGTGATTTCTATTTTCTCTTTTTCTTTTTGAACTCCTAAACAATTAGTATTGTGTTGAAAATATCTAATTAAAAAATAAAAATAAAATCCAAGTTCCAACACAAAGACCATTCCAACACAAAGACTTATTAAAAGCCTTGGTTGGTTAGGGATTGCACCTTTTAAGACTTACATGGAGAAAATGGACTAGTAAAGCTCATTGATATAACTCAATTGTTAAAAACTTGAAAACTATCCATAATTTTGTTAATGGCTTCTAAAAATGAGGATTCTAAATATTCAACTCTACAAATTAGCCCAATGGAGTAGATTGTAGATCTGAACATGTTGGTTTGGGAGTACATGAAATTTAATCCCTCTACCATTTCGGTGCTTCTAGTTAGGAAATCTCTAAATATATTAAATCATTATTTAGTTTTTTTAAGTGTAGATTTGGTAAAGTTAAGCTTAGATCTTTGGTTGGGATGGGATCTCTTCATAAAACTCCATTTTTTGTTTGATCTTTTTCTATATGATCCTGTTGTTGAATGGAGATCTCTATATATATGACTATCCTTTTTTTTATTATAATATAAAGTATTTTGTATGTTATTATTCAATTCTATGCAAAAACCTCATTTTATGATCATTTTCCAATTATTTCTTATAATTTTAAAGTCCCATTATTTAACTTTATCCCTCCATCTCTCCCTCTCTTCTCTCTTCTTGCAAATTTAATATTGATCTAAATTGAATGTATCAGTCACCTGTCTTCACTTGAAATGTTAAATATAACAATTTCAATTTCAATTGACTCACTGCATGCACTATATATATTCTTTAACATATAGATTCCAAACTATATATACAACCACTATAAAAAAAATATTCAATTTACCATTTGATCATTAAAAAATTATTAAACTTAAATTTACCCTATAACGTAAAACTAGTCACAAACTGAATGAATCTGCATGCACTATATATAATCTTTAAAATATAGATACAATAACTATAAAAAAAAAAATGATAAAAAATTATTAAACTTAAATTTACCCTATAAAGTAAAACTAGTCACAAACTCTTTAAAACGGGTTCTGATCCCGTTTAAAACTAACCATGGTTATTTATTTCTTTTCAAACAACCGCCCATGGTCACAAGCACTCATTCGTATGGCCTAATATAAGAATCGTTTACTTAATATGTATTGTTATAAGAATATTTTACTTTTCCATGGAAAAAAATTGCAAAAGAATATTTTACTTTTCCAGGGAAAAAATTGGGAAAAAATTGCAAAAGAATTTTTTACTTTTACAAAAGAATCTTTTACTTAATATGTATTTCATTTGCTAGTATAAGAATTTTTAATCTTTTGTTTAATAAGTTAATAAGTGTTTCCTAATATAAGAATTATTATTATTTTTATTTTTTTTTGCTGTTTAATATGTTTTTCTTAATATAGGAATTATTCTTTATTCAAATTTATTTCCCAAGGGTTTAATAGAGAAAATATTATATTATATTTTCTCTATCAAATCTCACCTTCCTTTGTATTTCTTAGTATAAGAATCTTTTGTTTAATACGTGTTTCTTAATATAAGAATTATTCTTATTTATCTTTTGCTTAATATGTCTTTCTTAATATAAGAATTATTCCCCACTCAAGTGTATTTCCCATCCAAGGGTGGGAGTGGGGGGTTTAATAGAGCAAATATAATATAATATTATATTATGTTTTTTCTGTTAAACCCCCATCCTGAGGGTGGGGTGTTTAATAGAAAAAACATAATATAATATTATATTATAACATAA
>ML777215.1:635092-669738 GCA_009831015.1 Picea engelmannii | reverse complement strand
ATATAGTGCACTTGCCAATCGATGTACACTCGTGCAGACTTCACACATATTTATATTATTACAAGTCAAATTCACTATTATTGAGATTAAAAATAATTGTACTTTTATTTTTAATTTGTTAATTTTATTATATTTATCTAATATTCATTCTAAAAAAATAATATCAATTTTGTTCAATAATGACTTCGACCAAATCTTTTACAAGATTTGATCTTCCACTCAATCTTATTCAATTAATTTTTTATTTTTCACTTAATACTATTCAATTAATTCTTACCAATTTTCTTTGATTTTTCTTTTAATCAGATATTTTCATCCCTAAGATTTATGTTTTCTATGTATCTTTTTCAACTCTAAAACCATTAACATTGTATTGAAAAACTCAAATTAAAAATATAAATTCTTATGGCCAAATTTTAAAGCTCTTACCTATTTCACTGAAGGGTGCTTCTATGCAAATACCATTTCTAAAGTGCAATTAACTTCATGAAATATTTTTTCAATCTTCCACTTATACAGAGTAGAATACCAAGTTTATGTTATGTCGCTAGAGTAATGAAAACTTTGTTCTAGAGAAACCCTTCAAAAACTCTATGGTAGAGAATGTTCTTTGCCTGATTGTGTCTCTTTCCTTCACTTAAGGCAACTTAATGCCCATAATCTATATTTTTTTTAGCTTGTACATAATTAATTATTAAACATTAACAATAAGATTAGGATTCTTAACATTTCTTCCTCATGTTTTCATTAACACAATCAGACAATAATTTACTTTATCCTTTACTTCCTTGTAAATATATTAGTAAATATAATATTAGCACATCCCTCTCAATTTCAATTTTCTCTATTGGTTAGTTGACATCATCTATGTTAATTGGTGCTCATTTACAAAGAAAACACATACAACTACTATAATCAGTTTAGTGTTTACATTAGGGCTTACCTCTTCATCATTTTTTCCAATCTGTGTGAGTTGTTATCTCATTAATTCTTACAAATTTAGCATACATTTCCTCCAGATGTCTAGAGTGTCCAACTAAGCTTGGGAAATAGAGTTATGATTAATTAAAAAAAAAAAATTTAATTCATAGAGTTATGTGTTTCTATGATTTAAGGGTTCCTTGTAAAACTTGTACATAGATTATGGTTAATGAAAATGACTACCTCATTAAAAAGATTAGTTGGTTAAGGATTACACCCTTTTAAGAATTGCAGGGAGAAAATGGAATAGTAACAATCACAAATATAATTGAGTTGTTTGAGAACTATCCAATAGAAATATTCAACTCTACAATGGCCAAAATGGATGGATTGTGGATCTGAACATGTTGGTTTGGGAGTACATGGCATTTAATCCCTGCCATTTGGTGGCTTCTTCGGAAGATTTTTGGGATGATATAATTCCACTTGGTCTCATTTTGGGAAATTTTTAAATATTATATGATATAATTAAGGGTATAATTATAGTGTTTTTTTTCAAGTGTATTAGATTTGAGTTGTTTGAGAACTATCCATTAGAAATATTCAACTCTACAATGGCCAAAATGGATGGATTGTGGATTGAACATGTTGGTTTGGGAGTACATGGCATTTAATCCCTGCCATTTGGTGGCTTCTTAGGAAGATTTTTGGGATGATATAATTCCACTTGGTCTCATTTTGGGAATTTTTTAAATATTATATGATATAATTAAGGATATAATTATAGTTTTTTTTTAAGTGTGTTAGATTTGAATAAATTTTACAGTCTAATGTCATGCACATTCAAAGTAGATACCTATATCTGGTTAATGGTCATTAATCCAAGTCCACAATGACATCTATCATATATCCTTATTGTATTTCATTCCACATAATACTTTGTTTTACATCAAAACAACAACCTATTAGTTGTTACTAGGTGTATGAAATTAATTAAACCAATATGGAGGAGTGTTGGTAGCAGTATCAACTGCATATTGTGATGAGCATAGGAGAATATGAGTAGAAGTTATATGACATTTGTTTTTCTTTTCTATGAAACATTGTAATGCACAATCATATGGAAATAAATTCAGATTAATTGGAGAAAGATAAAATAATCACTTATTTCTAGTTAAATGTGAAATTTGCCTATCACAGTAAGCAACATTATTAGTAGACCTATTTTTTGTTGGTTCGTTACAGTTATAGAAAACCCATTTTTTAAGACCCTTATTTTAGGGTTGAATGGAGGTATTTATTGCACAAAGTTGTTTTATTGTTTTTACAAATTATTGAACAAATAGTTGCCATGAAGGGTAATTGTGCAAAGTTTGTTTTCATTTTACTTGTTGATTTAATTGTAATATCTCTAGAAACCAACAAAATAGAATCATGATAAACATGTTATGCATTTCATTCAACAGATGGTCACAGAACATAAACATAAACATGTTATGCTCATTCTCCACTGCAGATGCTTGTAGTGAATTCTCAAACACACTGTGTAATCTTTGATATTAGTGATCTTCCACATTTAGTGATGTAAAGTATTCACATTTTGATAAAACTTACCTTAATAAAATTTGGCCGTGACCAAAACCCTGAAAATAGGATCTGGTTTTGATTTCAATTTCAACTTTAGTGATTATCTAGATGCAAGGTTTGTTAACATACTTTCTCTGAGTTATCATGTTGTGTACAAATTTTATTTTCACTTTAGCAGAACGGTCGAAAACCACGGTCATATGTGAGTACCATTAATTAAGTCCTTAAAAATTGCTTATCCAACTTGATTGGACCTAAAATATGTGTGCTCTAAAGTATTCTATTTCCAGAACTTATAATTCTTTCTCTCCCGAGTACCAATCCATTATTAGTCCTTGCCATAGGCGTAGAGGGACTATAGCAATCGATAAATCGGTGACTGCATATTACTTTGTCCTTTGACCCGAAATATTTGCACAATACCTATTGTTGGAGCTATAGAAATAAAAACATATATTTTTATATAATAAAAAGTAACATATATGTACTGATCTGATTGGATAAGAGATTGGAGGTCTTATTGCCAGCTTCGCTATTCCCAATGTACTATATGGAAACATATCCAAAGTTTTTCTCGTAGTTAGTATGTTTTAATCGTATATTTTTCCTGTATCTTGTTTCAAGGTTGATTAATGCTAGCATTAGTTCGAATGTTTGTATTAGCATTTTCTGCTACCCGAATATATCCACAAGTTTTGATATGTAATAAGCACATTGAAAAGTTTTGATATCCAAGCTTTGTAGTGATTGAGAATTCCAAAGTTTATAGCGTCTTTGGCGGATGTATATTTCTTGAAATGTATTGACACTTATTCTGAGATGCGTCAATAGGACTGACTGCATAAATGTTCACATGACGTGACGTTCTTCAACACCCTTGACAACTTAAATGTTTGCATTTTGCGAGGTGCTTAGACAGCTTGAGAGTCTTAAATGTTTATGTAAATGCGGTTCTTAGAGTACATTTTTCCTCGAAATTTTCTATACAGTTACATTGAATTTGCACTTGATTGTCTACCGCCAGTTCAATAGCCATTGTATGTTTTTTCCTTGTTCTGCTATTGAAGCTACATACATTGTTTATTGGTTTAGTGGTTGCTTCTTCTTCGTTGGTTTGTCGGTTGCTGCCATTGTATGCTTCATCCTTGTAATCATTGAGGCTACATAGATTTTTTACTGGTTCGGTGAGTGGTTCGTGTTCGTTGGTTTCTCAGTTGTTGTTTGTTGTTGTTTCACTGGTGATTCGAGTTGTGCTTCTGCATTTCATCGTTTCAGAGTAAGTTTCGATGTCGTGGTTTCATTTTGTATTCCTTGTTTGTTGTTTAGTTTGCAGTTTGCAAGTAAGAATGTTTTCTTATTTGTAGTCGCATGTTCCTTGTGTGTTTCCAATTCCTTTTCTACATGGGTTGCAATTTCGTAATAGTTGGAGATACATATGTTGTTCACTGGCTTGGTGGTTCTTGTTGGTTCCCGGGTTGCTGGTTCTGTTTGTTTGGCTGGGGTTTGCGCTTTGGGGTGCTAGGGGTGCAGTTCGGCCTCTTCATGCTTTCTCACTAGTTTGGTCCTTGCTGGTTTCTTTTCTTTGATTCGGCCTTGCAGGGTTGGCGTGCAGCGACGGTGGTTGGAGCTTTTTTTTTTTTTTGGATTGTTATTGTTTTGTTTGGGGTGCTTTACGGTGTTCATCCCCTACACCCACCAGTGGATATGCAGTTGTTTTATTTTCCATGTCTGTCAGATTCGAGATCTGTTATTCTGTGATATTTTCTTGGTGCTGCAGTCTTGCCATGAAAGAAAATAGTTGCATGCAAAATTGTTCGAGGATTACATGTGAAGTTACAATACACGTTGTTGTTTTGTTGGAATAAAGCATATGTATGCAGGGTACATTTATAAACCATGTATGGTCAGATGTGTGGATATGACATGACATGTACTTTCTCCTCTACATAGACTGGTGTGTGCAGGATGCAATTTGTGTTGTTCTTGACATATGATATGTGCAATAAAGATTCTGCAAGATTATATTTTCATGTATGGAAGCATGTGTGGGTAATTAGCCACGGAAAACTGAGAACTTGTATCGTGGGCACAACAGTCTGTGTAGAGGATAAAGAACATGGTTAGAGGGCATATGTGGATAAATTCCCAGGGAAAAGCAGAAATCATTTAGCTGTGGCCATGCAGTTGCGTGATATTTTGTGTCTTGTAATATATTTTGGACAGGGAAAAAAATTGTACACGTTTACAACCATGGATAGAGAAGTGCAAAGGTTCATGTTTCTGCCTTTGTAGACTGTTCATTGAGTTAGTTTTTCTTTATGTACATATTGCTTGTTCTCTGTTGAATACCAGCTTCCATTGATGTTCATAAATTTTGTGGGTTCCCAAATTGAAACAAACAGAGTAGCTGGAGAAAAGAAGAGAGTCTCAACTGCATCGGCTGAAGAGAATATAGAAAGGTGCATGCTCGTACTGTTGTTTCATATTGCGCTTTTTGGTATTTCATTTATGGTCTGGATATGTGTTAATCTAGTTGCGTGCCTTCCTATATGGCAAGTTTTCTTGGTTGCATACGTTTATTCCTGCATACTAAGCTAGTGCATGTCCATTGTGTTTGTGCTGCATTGTTGCATTTAAACAAACATAATGCCTGGATAGGACGAAGGACTCTTTGGCGGGTAAATAGACCTGTTTCTTTTTGTTTTACATGTTTGTTTTCAAACTAACTTGCCTTCCTGTCGATTGCATCTTCCGTGTTGCTGCCTTGGAAAAAACAAGTTGCTTGGACAAGGAGATGAATTCTTCTGTGCAGTAGCAGAGGGTTCTGTGGTACAATCTTCTAAAAGGCATACCAAGTGTGCAAAAAAATTAAAGATACAAACCGGTTGGGGGCATATAATATAGAATGCATATATTTGCGTAGTTCTGATGTCCATCTGCTAATGCTTGCATCAGAAAAAGTTGGACTAGTGACACGACCATGAGCAGTCAGTCATCCCAGACATCGGTGGACCGACAAGGCCAAAGGTAAAGATGCATGCACTCTGCTCTTACTATGTTTACTAGACAAATTTCTCGGGCTATATATTCATCTATGGCATGGAAAATATGTCGATGCCATCTGCAGTACATGGTTTACAGCTCACAAGAAGTATCAACAAGTACGAGCAAGACGTCGAACCTATTGCATGTTCTGCAGACTAAGAAGTGTCATTGTGAAACTCTGGCTCCATAGTTCATCAAAAGTATGCGTGTACTTGTAGCACACTACCATTCACTTTAGTTTTCCTGTTCAAAAAATGTCTTCAGGTCTAGAGTTATGACATCCAAAGTATTGTCAATAGAGGCCTTGAACAGCCGCCAAACTGGGCAGGTGTTTGTCGGGGACATAATGGTTGTCTATACCACCTACTTGGACAAGGCAAACAAAAGTAGACCCATTATGTGTGCTGATATGACAGACAAGGATGCAATGATGACAGTCACACTGATTGTTCCTCCACGACTTGTCCAGAAACATGCAGAAAAGATATTTCCACGTAATGGGATATCCATTACAAATTTTAATATATTGTCGAAAACAGTATATGACCATGGTGATTGCGATCAAATTATTTCGGTCAACGAAACAAGCATTGTGGAAAAAAATCCTCTTGTTTGTTCAGAATACCACTTCCTCCCAGACTCGACTATTAGGCAACTTGCACAGAGCACTGATATTTACCCAATGGGAACGATTGGGGCTGTTGTCACACTGGCCAGGAAATTTGGGTCGCAACACATTCTCCATATAAAGGATCGAGATTTGGACAACGAGAAGGCAATGGTACCGCTTTTCATATTTAGTTTTGTTGTTTACTTTCACATCTACATGTATGTCGAATAAGTTACACAAATATTGCACTGTTCCATGTTGCAGCTACAATTGTTCGATACGTATTCAATTTTTTTTTTTGTCAATGGAACAATAATTGCATAGAGGGCAGATTCCACTTATGTTGTTCAAAAATATAACAAAAAAGAAGGATGCTAGAGAAACGATCTTTTGGAAAACCCAGTCAACGTTTGTAACAGAGTTGCGAGCAGATACAGTAAAGGATCTAAAGAAGCTAGCTAGCTCTACAATTGTTGTGCGTATACATTTACAAAATCATCCTCGCTTTGCTTATAGAAATAACCTTCAACAAATTTCTGCAGCTGTTAAATTTTTTTTTGTTTTAAGGGGGAGGGTGGGATGCAGTTGTGTATTATATTGTTCAATGTATTAATTCCTTTGCTCACATTCTCGGGTTGAAGGTATTTTAGTTGCAGCCAATGTGTACTCGACCCCCTTTGAGCCTGTTTGTGCAAAATGCCATTCCGTTGCCTCTGCCTCCACTTTGATAACTGATGATACGATTGATTATCTGCGATGCGGTGAAAAATGTCCATATATTTATGGACATTGCCTCAGTGGTGTTATTCGAACCGTGGGCAACACAACCGTGCACTGTACGATTAGGAAGTCGCTGTTACAAAATGTGCTTCCTGAGTTGGCAGAGTTGTATGAAACATATCTATAGAAAAAGGTAAGTAGTGTCTACATACTGCAACAACTTCGGATACAAAGCAAATTCACCTTAAATGAGGACAACGCAATTTTGCATATTGGTTGAAAAGGGGAAAAAAATTTATATGAAACTTTGAGAGGAAACGAAAATACCTCATGTCTCTCTGTAATATTTGTTTAACATCCAGATGAAATTTCGTTTCAACAGAAAACAAATGTGGCGGCGTCTTTTCTTTGTATATCAAATTGTTTGGTGCAAAGGTCGATGGGTTCTACTCTATGGAACCTTCTGGGAACTTGCTTGGGGACTTTTTAAAGTATGGTTAGTTCTTGGTTATCTGCTTTGTCTGTCAATTTGTATACCCTGGAACTCCAATTGTTCTTTGGAGGATACCGAACAATATAATTGTTTTTTTTTAGCCAGCTGGGACGCAAATCCACCTGCTAATTTCTATGGTGTTGTGACGCAACTGTATTGTCACTTGCTTTAGTAGATTTCCTTGATCGATGAACTTGGTCAAACTATTGTTCTGAAATAATTTTAAATCAACAAATATATAGTGTCCAAACTGCAACTGTCCTCACATACAAACAAGAGGCTCTTAAAATACAAATTGGTCGTTGTTTTCACATTTTTGCTTATTCGATGAAGTTAGTCAGATTAATATCCTGGAATAATTTGAAATCAACGAATATTTAGTGTGTGGAATGCAATTGTGCTATCATATGAACAACAGGCCCTTAAAATTCAAATTGGTCCTTGTTATGCTTGCGGTTATAGAATTTTAAAGAAAAATTATTTTCTTTCCTTGATTCTTTTAAGAATAAGCGATTTAACATCCTTTATAATTTAATGTGCTAGCCCTCAAGTCCATCTGTCAATCTGTATATGGCGGATCTCTGAACGTTATTCGGAGGACAAGGAACAATGAAACTGTAATGTTTCCCCAGGCAACCCACAAGTTCCTTTGTCAATTTGTATATCACGAAGTTGTGGGTAGCTTTTGTATAGTGCGGAACAATAAAGTCCCAATTTCCAGCCCACGAACCTGAACAAAAGAGGCCCATTTTTCAGCCCGCCAACCCCACAGCCCCTGATAAAAAAAAATCGTTAAATATGAAATACATACGGAATTGTTACGGGACAATAAAAGTGCAATGTTCAGTGAACCAGCCCGAGTCCTCTTGTCAATTTGTATATGGCGGAAGTCTGGATGTTATTTGTAGAAGAGGGAACAATGGAGACTCTATTTTCGTCCCGCCCGACTGTGAACCCGCCATCCAAAAACTTCCTAAAAGTGCAATGTTCAGGCAACCAGCCCGAGTCCTCCTGGAAATTTGTATATCGCAGAAGCCTAGGTGGTATATGTAGGAGAGGGAACAATAGAGACTCTATTTTGAACCCGCTAAGCCGCCAATTTTGATCCAAAAATTGCCCAAGTATGGAATGAGGAATCTGCATATGCTGTATAAAATCTTAGTTAATATAGAGACTATGTCCACAAATCCACTTGTCAATTTGTATATCGCGGAAGTGAAAATGCTATTTGTAGAACAAACAACAATAGATACTTAATTTTAAGCCCACCAGGTCACGAATCCGCGATCCAAATAGTGCTCATGTATGGAATGAGGGGTCCTCATATGTTCTAGAACAATGTGTTTGTACAGCAGGGAACAATAGAGGCCCAATTTCCAACCCACCAACCCGATAGCCCTCGATAGAAAAAAATCAATAATTATGGAATTGATACGGAATTGCTACGGGGCAATAAAAGTCCAATGTTCAATGAAGCAACCTGAATCCACTTGTGAGTATGCAATGAGGATTCCACATACTTAATTTCCAGCCTGCCTGGCCTCGAACCCACGATCCAAAAAATGACCATTTATGGAATGAGGGATCCGCATATGTTCTAGAATAATACAAATGCACTGTTCATCCAAGCAGCCCGCAACTCCTCCTGTCAATTTGTATGTCACAGAAATCTGGGTGATATTTGTAGGAGACAAAACAATAGACATTATTTTCGGTCGACCAAGCCGCGAACCCACGATCCAAAAACGGCCTAAGTATGGAATGAGGAATCTGCATATGTTGTATAAAATCTCATTCCATACTTTATATAGAGGCTATGTCAACAAGCTGGCATGTAAATTTGTATATCACGGAAGTGTAGGTGTTATTTGTAGAACACAAAACAATAGATACTTAATTTTCAGCCTGCCAGGCCGCCAACCCGCAATCCAAAAAGTGCCCAAGTATGGAATGAGGACTCTGCATATGTTCTACAACAATACAAATGCAAAGTTTAGCCAAGCAACCCATAGGTCTGCATATGTTGTAGAACAATGTATTTGTACAGCGCGGAACAATAGAGGCCCAATTTCCAACCCGCCAGCCCCAAAGCCCCTGATAAAAAAATCACTAACTGTGAAATTGATACGGGATCGCAACAACACAATAAAAGTCCAATGTTCAGCGAAGCAGCCCGAGTCTACCTGTCAATTAGTATGCAATTAGTGATTCGCATATGCTGTATAAAATCTCATTCCATACTTTATATACAGACTTTGTCCCCAGGTCGGTGTTTCAATCTGTATATCGTGGAAGTGTGGGTGTTATTTGTAGGATACAGAACAATAGATACTTAATTTTCAGCCCACCAGGTCTCGAACCCGTGATCCAAAAAGTGCCCAAGTGGAACAAGGGATCCACATATCTTCTAGAACAATACAAATGCAATGTTCAGCTAAGCAGTCTGTAGCGACTCGTGTCAATTTATATGTCGCGGACAACTCCAGAGCCCCCGAAAAAAAAATTCGCTAACTATGAAAATTATACGTGATCACAACGGGACAATAAAAGTCCAATGTTCAGCGAAGTAGCCCGAGTCCACCTGTCAATTTGTATATCGCTAAAGTCTAGATACTATTTGTAGGCGACGAAACAATAGACTGTTTTCGGTGCACCAGGCCTCCAACGCGTGCTCCAGAAACTGCCTAAGTATGCAATTAGTGATCCACATATGCTGTGTAAAATCTCATTCCATATTTTATATACAGATTATGTCCACAGGTCCATGTGTCAATTTGTATATCGCAGAAGTGTGGGTGCTATTTGTAGGATACAGAACAATAGATACTTAATTTTCAACCCGCCCGCCCACGAACCCGCGATCCAAAAAAGTGCCCAAGTATGCAATGAGGGATGCGCATATGTTCTAGAACAAAACAAATGCAATGTTCAGCCAAGCATCCTGTGGCGACTCGTGTCAATTTGTATGTCGTAGAAATCTCTGTGCTATTTGTAAGACAGGGAACAATAGAGACTCTTTTTTCGACCCGCCATACTGCAAACCTGCGATCAAAAAACTGCCTAAATATGGAAACAAGGATCTGCATATGCTCTATAAAATATCATGTCGATACTTTATATAAAGACTCATCTCCACAATTCCCGCCGTCAATTTGTATATCGCAGAAATCTGGGTGCTATTTGTAGGAGACAGAACAATAGAGACTCTATTTTCGGCCTGCCATGCCGCGAATCCAGGATCCAAAAACTGCATAAGTATGGAATGAGGAATCCGCATATGCTATATAAAATCTCATTCCACACTTTATATAGAGACTATGTCCAGAATCCCTCTTGTAAATTTGTATATCATGGAAGTGTAGGTGTTATTTGTCGGACATAGAACAATAGATACTTAATTTTCAGCCCGCCAAGCCGCGAACCCGCGATACAAAAAGTGCCCAAATATGGAATGAGGAATCCACATATGTTCTAAAACAATACAAATAGAATGTTCAGCCAAACAACCCATAGGTCCTCCTGTCAATTTGTATATCGCGAAAATGTGGTTGCTATTTGTAGTACAGGAAACAAAGAATCTGCATATGTTCTAGAACAATACAAATGTAATGTTCAACCAAGAAACCCGTAGGTCGTGTTGTCAATTTGTATATCGTGGAAATCTGCGTGGTATTTGTAGGACACAGAACAATATTCAGTGTTTTTTCAGCCTGCTAGGCCACAGACCCATGATAAAAAAAGTGCCTAAGTATGGAATAAGCGATCCACATATGTTGTATAAAATCTCATGTCTATACTTTATATAGAAACTCATCTCCGCAACTCCCGCTGTCAATTTGTATATTGCGGAACTATGGGTGCTATTTGTAGGGCACAAAACAATAGATACTCAATTTTCAGCCTGCCAGGCTGCGAACGTGCGAAACAAAAAGTGCCCAAGTATGGAATCACGGATTCGGATATGTTCTATACAATATGATGTCCATACTTTATAAAAGTACATGTTTAACCAACCAACCTGCAATGTTGAACCAACCAACCTGCAACTCCACCTATCATTTTGTATCTCGCAGAAGTGTAGGTGCTATTTGTAGGACACAGAACAATAGAGGCTCAATTTTCAGCCCGCCAGGCCGAGAACCCATCCACCAGATAGAGAACCATCAGGCCTTCACGTCTCCTGGGTATATCTTCTTTCATTTTTCTTTTGTAACCCGCCTGACCACTTTCCGTATGCAATAATTAAGCTTTAATGCTAGTAGCCATCCTGCAGCAACCATTACAGTTGTCATTAATGTTCAGAATTTCGGAGAGGATTTTTCATTAGTACGAATTAAACTAAGATTTGCGCAAAATCATGTTATCCTTTCCAAGTATTCATTTCAAAGGTGACACAATCTTTTTTTTTTGTCTACCGACGGGTTGGCTCTTTTAAGAAATTTCTGATTCTTAATGTCTTTTCGCCGTCACCGCCACCTTCGCACTTTTTTCTAATTGTGCAAATAGTGAGTTGTTATGGTCACAGCTCATTCTACACGAACCTTGGAAATTGTCATTGATCAGCGAAAGGCTCGAAGATATATTCCATTGATACACATTAAACCAGACTTTGCGGAGGCATATATTATCCCTCCCCGATTTTCATTTGAAACATTGTCTCGAGCAAACGAAAATTCTTAATAACTTGTGGCAGAAGTTCTCTCCACACACAGTCAACACATTGGGGCATAATGGCCACAGGTTCCACTATTCCAGGGCATATTCTTACTATTCATCTATCTCCGGCCACGAACAAAAAACGAGATGGTCCCTTGGTACACCGAGAGATATATTTCAAGCCAAAAAAATTGATGCCAACCTTGGCTGCTCAGAGAACCTGCCCACTTGAAATCATGCTTGTCGCAGAACTTTATGCCTTGAATTCCAAGCCAGAAGAAGAGGATCTGATGGACGATGATACGGTAATGTATGATGGAAATGCAGAAAATATTCCCACTCCTGGGCCCAAATTGAAATCAAACATAATGAACGGACCTTCTTGGCTCGGTGATCGCAGTCA
Organism: Picea engelmannii; assembly: GCA_009831015.1. NCBI lineage: Eukaryota > Viridiplantae > Streptophyta > Pinopsida > Pinales > Pinaceae > Picea > Picea engelmannii. The sequence continues at coordinate 657,303 of ML777215.1, read as the reverse complement.
TGACAACACCAAAAGGAGTTTTAGAAAAAAAAAACGGACAGTGAACGCAACAACCACTTTGCACCACCAAAGTAGGAATTCCAGAGTTCCAAATTAGTCCGTTTTGGGAGGAAGAGTTTGACTCTAAAGAAATCATATGTTGATGCTTCCAAAGATATATTTCAAGCCAAAAAAATATTGTTTAACATTTTCGAGTATCAGGTGCAAAACTTTTGCTGCTGCAACACATTTTCCTACTAGTCATCTCCTTCTACCCAGAATGGACTAATTTGGGCTTCTGTAATTGCACATGCAAGCTGTACTACTGAATTTTTTTCGACTATGACTATGAAGAGTCGGTTTCAACTAAGGGCTATTCCACTTGCCCTGCAACCATTTTCATCTTCTTCCTCAAGCAAAGCTTCTGAAAAATATCAATTTCAGTAGAGGATGATTAATCGAGGAGAAAACTCCAAGGATCTTGCATACTACGGAACCTGTGCCTGTGTTTGTCGTAGATACCTTCAATGTTTTCAACTGAAGAACTGGATCCAATTTGTAAGCATAGATGTACAATAGTCAATACTTTTCTTATTTTTTTAAATGGATTTGCTATTATGAAATTTTGGCCTTGGACTCTTTGTCTCTGCCACTTTTCTGGGTTTCACGCATGTTCTAATTGGCATACTTCGGTGCTCTCATACTTCTTCGATATTTTGTTTACTAATACCAATGTAAAATGTTCCACCAAAATCGTTCTTCTTGTTTCTAGAGATGCAATTATTAAGTTTTAATGCTAATTAGTACAAAACAAAGTTCACTACTTCAGTTGGTATGTTACAGTCATGGAATAATGTATCAAGAACATAACTGCACGCGCACGTTGCAATAAAATGTAATCTTCAACAACACATTTCCTGATAACTAGTAGATCATGATTTTACAACAATCGGCCTTCTTTGAAACCAATTCGCACTTACGAAAAATGTCTTCCTCCTTTCTATTTTCCCAATTCACGCGTTTCCAACCACCTTTTCTCCTTTCTTTAAATTGACCCTCTATTGTTCCCTGTCCCACAACTGCCACCCAGAGTTCCGCCATATAGAAATTGACATGAGGACCTCGCTGGTTGCATCAACATTGCACCTCTACTTTTCTAGGGCCTCCAAATAGCATTCGTAGCTCTGCTATATACAAATTGACAGATATACAAATTTGCAACCGTTCTTAGATCATGCCCTTTTCCATATTACAGTCGACCTATCATGCCCTTTTCATGATCTCTTCTGTTTTACACATTTTTCACTCAAAAATTCTGAAACATGAAATTTTACCCTTTTCCGTATTATGGTCCATCTATCATGCCCTTTTCTATGATGCACATGTTTTGCACTGAAAACTTTCGAGAAATACAATTTAACCACCGCTTCCTCGCATATTTACTATAACTATTGTTAACCCATTTTGAAGCTCATCTGTCCGCTTTCCATACTTTGCCATTTGTTAAAATTTCTTTAGGGAATCGTCCCTTTGCCAGGTTGAAGAAATATTTAGTTCGTAGTCATTATTTCCTGTGCCAACGTCCTTTTGGAATTAGCAATTGGAAATTATATATAATATCTTATTGCTACGCATGCAATTAGCAATTTCCCTATTCCATACTTAGCCATTTTGTCGAAATTCCACAAATATACAAACCGGTCGCTGAACTCCCCCTTCATAATCTCTTCCTAACTATCTACATAATCCTTTTTTGAATCACGTCCAACCTCTTTTAAGAACTTGACATTCTTTCCTTGCTCTCCGTCGTCTCCGTCACCTTCGCACTTCTCTACAATAAAATAAAATATAAAGTTTTTTATATATATAGACATATCTTGTTTCTAAATATGGAATTACTGGCATTTAATTCTAACAGGCCATCATGAAGAAACCGTATATATTGTCATTGATGGGCGAAAGGGCCGAGGAAATATCATATTCATGCGCATTTAACCAAAATTTGCGGGGAGATTATATTGTCCTTTTCGAGTGTTCATTTCAAAATCATGAAATCCCTTTCACACCGCGTGGCCTTCGCATGTTCAAGAAACCTCCATTCCGTAATTGCTCTTCATTGTACCCGCCACCTTCGCATTTCTAAATATGCAATAAATAAACTTTACTCCTAATAGTTCATCATGCACCACCAATACCAATTGTCATTAATCAGCGAAAGGCTCGAGGAGCTTTCCCATTCATAAGCATTTAACCAAGATTTTGCAAAAAGTTACATTATTCATTGTGACTGTTCATTTAAACCATCATCTGCAACAAAACAACCTTCTCATAAACCTATGGCATCAGTTCCGCACCAGTTATGTGGAGATACAGTGAACATCTTCGGTCGTCATGACCAGAACTTCCACTGGTCTAGAGCATTTTCTTATTACTAAACCTATGCCGCAGAGAACCAAGTAATTTGGATCTCTGGGATTGCTCATGCAGGCTGTGTCCTTGAGGTTTTTGACTGTAAGGACCTAGTCTCTTGGTGCGCCAATAAATTTATTGCAGAGAAAATAATTATTCCACTGCACAACCACTCTTTTGTTTCTTTGTCACCTCAGGTCTTCCGGCAGTTGCTGAAATTGCTCGAGCCAACATTGACATTCAAAGGAGAATATTGAAAACAGTTCCTAGCAAAGAATAATAATGAATTGGACCTCTTTCCCTCTTTTTTGGAAAACCTAGATCTAGTTCCTGAAGATATTACAAGCATGCAGGTTAGTTCTTTAAAAATCCTTTTCGCGAAATTGTTTGATTGTTTACAAGAATAATGGGACAAGAATCCACAACTATTGTTTCCTGCATGGCTCTTTACATTTTGTATTTCACAGACAATGAACAAGCCATTTTTGATTGGGGAAGGATAATTTATTATGAAATCTCTTCCCAATTGTCAAGCTACAAAAGGGGATTTTTTTTTTTATATGTCATCCTATTTAGTTTTTGCAATAGCACATTCCTGTCGATTTCCGCAACTATCTCTGTCCAAGAATGTCAACTGCGATTTCCACCCAGTAACGTTTTGGTACCAGGTCTTGTGGAAGAACAAGGGTTCCCACTGTTTTTATGAAGTTTTTAATGGCTTTCTGTCTGTTTTCAAACTTTTTTTTTTAGGAGAAAATGCTCCCCGCTTATCTAAACAGTCAATTAATTTTTTGGACAAAAAGGGAACAGTCCAACATTTGGATAATTACACTGTCATAAGAATTTTTGGCTCAACGGAGCAACCTGCTCTCCTTCCATGTCACATTACAGACATAATTTTTATTGCAGAAGTAACACGTCAATACAGCTACTAGTTCCATTTGTTCCAAAGGAAGAAAAAAAATAGGTGATTCCTATGCCTTGGAAAATAGGGGAGTTCGTGTTGAAAAACGTCAACAAATTTGACGATTTCGTAGCACATTTTAGTATCTCCAACCTCAGATATGCTGAACACATAAAAGGATTCAACCCCTATGATATTTTTAGACAACATTTACATTCACTTGGCCTCGGTGATTGTTTTGTAAATAAACACTTGCCCAAAAACAGAGACAGTCACGGGCCTGCCTCTGATGGCGGCGACGTAGAGACAGTGCAAAGATGCACCAAATTGTACATGCAACAGGGGAAAGACCCCAGTGACAGGAGTGTTCAATCCGCAAATACCACTCCAAAAAGTACGACATCCCAAAGCATCGCTCGAACGACCCATCACAACAACAAAGAAACCCTTAATTTTTCAAACGGAGGAGGAGATAACGACCCTTCTCACTCTAAAATTGATAGTTTTCACAAGCTTCCAGTAGAAAAGAAGAGAAAAAAAAAATGTGGGGCAGGCAGAAGACCCGGAAATTCAGAGTGAGAACATGGAAATTGACACTGATCTGGATGCCATGTTCCCCTTCTTTGATCAGTCTGAGGACGCCATCCACCATATCCATCCAATGGACATATCTGTTGCCCAAAAATTTGACGAAGATGAATCCTTCGTGTTCTAGAGCGTTGTTTTTTATAGCTGGAACAAAAAACTGATATTTCATAAAAAAAAATGTTAAAAATATCAAAGACAAATCTTATTCAGAGGTTGACATTGCCAACATGCGGCCGTCCCAAACCTGTCAACTTCACACTGTGACCGGAGAAACACTTCATGAATCCATTGAACGCATAGAGACCCACAATGCCAGACTGAAGGACTGAGTCAAGGAATTGGAAGACGCTTTCTTTCCTATGACATTGCTTGTCGATCCTTTGGCAATAGCCGTGCCTGGCACCCCTGCACCTGATGTAAAATCACCCTCCACCCTACTTGCATCCTATAAAGGATATGTGGAAAACAATATCACAAAAATAATGGAACTGGTTACCGATGCCTGGGAAAGATCACAAACCATCGCTTCCCTTGGAACCAGGGCACATAGCTTGCTCGAGCTTTTGTAAGTGGAATTAAAAGATGAAGACAATTTCTTCTTAAAAATGATCATCCCTTTTGGCAAGATTGTCAACAATATGACAGAAACAAAAAGAAGAGAAGAAAATCTTCCATCCAAAAACCAGATCGGCCAATTGAATGCATGTTGGAAAGAAAAAGTAAACAACCTGCGTCTCATTGTTCAGTTATGTGAACAAGTCATATCGAAAAAAGATAAATTACTCACAAAGCTGTCAAATATAGACTTAGCCGGGAAAACAAATGACTTCCAAGACCCCCTCTTAATCGCAAACTCATTGCCCTTAACCAGAGAAGAGTTCAATAAATAGGTTTCTATGTTGAAGACCTTCTCTCTGGAAAAGTTTTACATCATCCTTCAATTTGATCAATCTCACGTCCATGATTGGCTAGTCAAATATGTAGTACAGAATGAGGAAATTCATCAGACTCTCTCTAATCTTTCTATTGACTTCCAAGAATTAGAAAACGATCTTTTCAACATCAAGATCCAGAATGAGATCAACATCGCTCCAATGAGAGCGTACATTGAAGAATGGGTCGAAAGACAATTGAAACAGGCCGCCAATGAAAGACAACAGACAATTGTCAGCATTCCAGTAGCTGTGGAGAACATCCTTGAAACTGCAGTCATCGCTGAAATCAATGAAAGAGAAGCTGCAAGAAAATAGCCAAAGCGCTCATATGTACCCTCACTGTAAGTTTACTCATCCCATTTTTCTTTGTTTCTCAACCCAGTTATTCCGCTTTCTTAAATAAACATGTATAGGCAAACACTTATACCTTTCCATTTATTTTCTTTTACAGTTGTTGCACTCTATTTTCTTTCCACAATCCTGTTTCTTGTAAATATTTCTCTAAGGGTTCGCAGGAGCCCCAATTCCAGTCTACATGACAAACGCATTGAAATTCCGATTTATATGTAACACACTTTGTTTTTTTTGTATATTTCAAAATTTGCGGTGGTATGTAACAAACTTCTATTTTCTGACAGATTTCAAATAAAAATGCATCTAAATTTTTATATCCTAAAGACTCTACTCTTATCTTTCAGCACTTTGTATAACAAATGCATTTATTTGTTAATATGTTAGACTTTTATTCTTATCCTTCAGTGGTCCGTATGACAAATGTTCATAAATACATTAAATTTTTTATATTTCTTATCTCCTATTAATTTTATGTCATCATATATTTTTATCTTTCACAAGTACACATTGAAAATGCATTTCAATTTCCAAATTTAATCTTGCACTGTCAACAAATTTTTTACTTTCTTATATACTTTAAAAAAAAAAAAATCTTTGCTATATACTTTCCAAAATTAGATGGTGCTCGACCTGCCAACCGTCATTTACTTTTGCCCCATCTTCCAAAATATGCACCTTGCACACAGCATTTCCCTCATATACATTTTGCACCAAACACTTCGTTTCATTTACACTTCGACCCCATTTTTCAAAATTTGCTTTCTAACCTCCTTGGCAGGGACTCAACTGCCACATAGCCTTGTTTTTAATTAGAAGAATATTTGGGTGCCCAATTTAAAACATAAAACTCCGCATTCAAATGAATGACCATTCATTTGACTTTCGCATCAGGTAATACAAAATCATTAATCACGGACACCTAAATAGGTTCTGGTTCCGATCCCAGCTTTTTTCCAAGAAAAAATTATCTCAAATTTATATAGAGTATAAATTCGTTTACAAAGCCAGCATCAAGCTGTGTCCATATCAGTACTACTCCAACACCCTTGCTTAGTAGCAAAACAAAAACAAAACAACCCTACACAACACGCAGGATGTATACAAGTGAAACCATATACAACGCAGAAAAAACCCATTCAAGACAAGAAAATAATGCTAAACCAATAGTTGCACGCCCACAATAGGACCTCGAAGTGTTGATCAATACCGCACGCCGCAACAGGACCTCAAAGTATAGACCAAAACACCGCACGCCCTCAAAAATGGACCTCAAAGCATGGTCCAAACCCTCCAGAAAGAAACAGAATGAGGCACAGGAAAATGCAACGGAAAAAAGGCACCGAACAGCAACAGTAGAAGAAGAACGAAATCCGGCCGCAGAAAGGCACCTCGCGCCCTCATGGCGCTCCACGCGGCTGCCCCCACTGCATCCAATCGAATCTGAACCGCCGCCGATCATCACCCCACCGTGAAAAAACCACAGCAGCCGCAACCAGACCGCAAAGATACACCCTGCAGGCCTCGGTGCCGACTGAAAAATACTGTAGCCGCCTCCCGCACGTCCACACTGGTCTCGCCCGCCCTCACTGGAATGGGAGAAGCCCGCCCTACGCTACACCACGAAGAAATACAGGGATGCGGCTAGCAAGACCTAGCCGCAGAGCCCCCGAAATCGAAACCTCGGCTTGCTGACACCTGTTCCCCACTGATCGGGGTTTCGCGTGTCGCGAACCTATAAGGCACAAAACTCTCATCCCTGGGATCTCCGATATCCCGATGGACAAAATGCCGATGGCGCCTGATCCTTTGCCACCTGTCCTCCTCGTCGAATCCTATGCCCCCCACACAATTCTCTGCCTGTCAGGAAATCGCGTTTCACGATATCGCGATTTCCGTTGCAATGTTTTCCTCGACCCTAGGACTCCCGATATCCCGATCGGCGATGTCCCAATGTGACGTCAGCTAGGCCCACAACACGGAGCTTTCGCCTTCTCACCACTCGTGAGATTGAATTCCTTCCTCGTCCAACCTCCGATGCACAAGACGCCGAGATGCCGATGCTCACGATCTCGCCACTCGCGACTTCGCTACTTGCAAGGTCGAGTAATCTCCACGTTGACTTCCGATGCTCGAGACGCCGATGTGAGTAATCTCATGACACGCGTCTACTTACAAACGAACGGTCCAGATCACATCTCGCCAATTCGGGGTTTCTGATGTCAAGCGATCAACCTCATGTCTTCGATATCCCCAATATCCCGAATGCTGATTCCTTTTGAGACTTCCTCCAATTGCGCTTGATTGCTGCCACGCGTCCTAGGAATGGACGGTCCTGATCCAATCGCTATTTCGAGACTTCTGACGTCCCGATTCTCCCAACCTCGAGGACTTCGATTCTCCGAGTGTCTATATCCCGATGGCTTCACCCCTTATCGGGATTTCTTCTCCTGTCTACGAGGACTTAACTCCCTCGCAACTTCTGCAGATCCGACGACTGTCGGTGATCCTGCACCAGATCTAACGGCTCATATCACTTCCTCTTCTGCACGCCTGCTCCTACGCCTAATCTCTGCGCATCTTCTCCCAATCCAACGGCTGTCGGGTTTCCTTCGTGATATCTGACAGTTGTCGGTCTCTTCCTGCTATGCGCTTCTTCTGGTGCCCCTCCTGGACGTGAACTATTCGACGGTCCAGATCTGTTCTCTAGCCAATCTGACAGCGACTATTGCTCCTCCTGAGCTTCTGCACTTCTTTCAGCCTTGGAAGAATTTCCAAAGTTCCAAATGCCTCGACCTTTGTCTTCTATTCCCTCTTGTGTGAACTCCTCAACCCTGAGTTCCGCAAATGTGCGTAAAAGCGTTGTTTCTTCTAAGCTTCTGTCCTTGAATCCTCAAAGGATTCTGGCATCTGCACTCCTTGCAGAACCTCTGCGCACCCACGGTGTTGTCCCTCCTGAGCTTATATAATCACTCAGGCCCCTAAGGAATTTCTGTGCTTCTTCTCCCTCAGATGGAGAATGAAATGGCTGCTCTCCTGGCTATCCTTCTGCTCAAGCCTCTTCTTGAGTGCTTCTGGGTATTCAATAACCTAGTAAAAGTTTCCTCAATGGATACTTCCTTCAGATGACAGAACTCAAAGAGTTCTCTATTTTCCTGTGCCTGCCTGCACACTTTCTCGACGCCATCCTGGCGGAGTATCTCTTCCACAGAACGTTCAGTAGTTTTGGGTTCCTTCTATGCGCCCTTTGCACCTGCTCAATGCCCTCCTGGCAGAGATCTCAGAATCCTCAGTGATTCTGGTCTTCTCCGAACTCTCAGCAGAGTTCCTTCCTCCTGCACCTCGTGCTTACCCTCAATGCCCACCTGGCAGAGCTCCTACAGAATCCTCAGTGATTCTGTCTACAACTGTGTTCTCATACACAGCCTTGCCTCCAAGGTGTTCAACAACCTTGAGGTCTTCCTCTTGAGTTTTTGATCTCAGTTCCTGTGCCTCAGCACATCTTTGTCTGACTCCTCAGAGTTCAGAAGTGCATCCTCTGTGCACGACTCTCAGAACCTTAGTGTTCTGTCACGCCCTCCTGGTATGAAGCCTCAAAGACCTCTCAAGCCTGAAATCAAACACACTCTCTGCAATTGCATGATAACCACACACAAATACAACATATAATGAACACTCACATACATGCATATAAGACAGAACACATGCAGGAAAAACTGCTTCAGTATATATTAAAAAATGGCAAATGCCTGTTTGTACAAGGGTGTTCTCGAGCTCTCCCTGGCTCTTTTATTCTCTATCATTCCACTACCATCCTCTCAAAATGAGATATGAAAATCTCCTTTACCTGAGGGGCTCTTAGCGCTTCCCTCCAGAACTCACCTACCCTATTCAATTACATTGAATGGGTTGTCTAGTCCAGAATCGGACCTAGATCTCAGTCGATCTACAATAAAGGTTGATCCTATCTAACGCCTGCTCAAAGGCACGGCTTCCCTGGCTCAACAACCTAAGCACATTTAATTACATTCATTTCAAATTCAAATGAGGCTGCGCCTCCCTTTCATCCTTGAATGCATGCGCGTTGACGTGGCTGGCTGGTTGGCTGGTTGGATGCATGGAGAGATGCTCCTGCATCATACTCCACAGCTGCAAAAATCATGAGCTCCTGCTCATGAGCTTCCCCTGTATCTGTTGGAATCCTCCTGGATCCCAAATAATTCCTTGGAGATTTTCATCTGCTCCATTCTGTTGTCGCTGCTGCTGCTTCCGTGCTGTTGTTGTTGCTGCTCTTCTGCTCAACCTCTCCCTACTGGCAGTGTCTGCTGATTTCAACATCAGCTCCCTGATGTCCTCTATTATTTCGTCCAGCTGCTCCAGTGGCTAGCTCTGTTGTTGCAGTCTCCTCAGCTGCAAAAATTTTTTGCCATTTGGTAGATCATCATGAACTCCCATGCCTTCTTCCTCATCTATTTCCAACTTCACCTGTTGGATGTGCCTTCCCTGCACTTTTACCCTTTCTTCCAGGGCTTCTATCTGATCCCACAGATCAGCAAAGCAAATGTTGTCTACCTCTTCCTCCTCTGCTTCTACAACCTCCTCTGTTGCATTGCCTTAAGCTTCATGGCTGAAAATGCTGAGCCATTCCTCTTCTGCTTCTTTGGCTGTTAGCTCCAATGCTACAGCTCTTTCAACTTCCTGGCTGAAAATGATGAGCCATTCCCCAGAATGCTCATCTTCTTCATCTTCTGCTGCAAACTCCCCTATTGCAGTCTCTTCATCTTCAATGCTGAATGTGTTGAGGCATTCCTTAGAATGCTCACTCTCTTCTTTCGCTTCTGCTTCTTTTTTTGCTGTCAGCTTCAGTGCTACAACTTCTTCCCTTTCAACTCCCTGGATGAAATCATCGAGTAGTTCCTCAGAACGCTCCTTCTCTTTTCTTTCTTCTACTTGGGCAGCTTCCAAAGTCTGCTCCAATTCTCCTTTGACAGTCATCTCCAGCTGTGACTTTTCTTCTGCTATTGCTTCTCCTGCAACACTGATTCCTGCTTCCTCCTGGGAAAATGGTAGGAATATCCCAATTCCCCCAATCATCAGAAGATCATTCTGATCCTTCACCTCTGTCAGCTGCATCTGCTGATCCCTTTCCATATCTGAATTTATGAGGCTATCAGACAGTCTCATCTGCTCTGTCAGCTCCTCTGGCTGATCCAAATTCATCTGTTCATCCCTGCCTACATGGCAGTATTCGATGCTTTTGCTGCTTCCCTGGCAGATTATGAGATCAACCGATCCCATCTTCATCAGCAACCCTTGCTGAATTGAACTCTCCTCTGAGCCCATGAGACCTTCAGATGGTCCCAAATTCTCATCTCTGCCCACCTGGCAGGTTAAGATGCTTCTGTTGCCCTCTTGGCAGTCTTCGAGATCCCTCAGCGATCTCCTTTCATTGCCAGCTAGCAATGTGAATTTCCTTGGCTGTCCTCATGACAGTCTGTGGATCCTCAGCTGATCTCAACTCATTGCCCTCATGGAAAACTGGAACTTCTACTTCTCTACCCACCTGGCAGTGCTTGAGATATTTAGACGATCCCAATTCATTCTCTGTTCCCTTGCCCATCTGACAATATGGAAACTCTCCACTACCCTCCTGGCAGTCTATGAGATCCTGCAGCGATCTCTGGTCATTCTCCCCATCGAGAATGTATCCAATCTTTGGTTCACAAATGTAAACCATTTCGTCCTCTTCTATGGGCCTGAGGGTTTTAGCATACCTCAGCCATTTTCTCAACAGCCTACGCTGTCCTTTGACCATCAGCTCCCAGACTGGCCATTTCACCTTTTGCGTTTTCATGGGCCATTCATATACCCATCTCGGCTTTTTACTCTGCCGCATCTTCATTTCGAGCTCCTCCATCTCTTGCTTTATTTCAACGAGTTCTTTATCCATTTCTGTTGTGCTCATCAGCTTTGAGCTCTTCCTTTCAGCATGCTTATGGCCTTCAATAGCCATCTTGTTGTGCTTACCTACCTCCCTGGCAGATCTGCTACTGTCACTCTGCATCCTGAGTGTGTCCAGCTTCATCCTACAGTCCTATTGACTGTCTCTTCGAATGTTTCCTTCCTGCAAACAATCATTACAGAGTACTCTAGCAACTTTGTCTTCCTCCTGCTTTCCTCTGTCTACAATATACAAACAAAATCTCGCTCGGATACCACCTAATGTGTGTATCAGAGTGCTTCTTTTTCTTCCTCGTTCCTCTTGCTTGAAATATACAGACAAGATATTAGCTTTGATAACACCTGACGCAAACGAGGAAACTCGCTATCCCACCTGCTCCCACAGGATCATTCAAATTCTCAATTTCGTTGAGCCTTCAGTGGCTCCTTGGATTCCCTCGGGAATCACTGATGAAATCTGACCCAGATCCACAGGTCCTTTCTCAACTTCTCGGGCCCTGCACTGGACCGCGATTAACTTTCCCCACAGGAAAGGAATTGTTATCGGACTTCAGGGTTTCACGATCCCTGTTGTCGACGGTCATAGACCTCTCAAATCCTCGATCACCGATGTGCCCGTTCTTCCTCGCGCTAGCCCCTACTAGCTATGACCTAGTCCACGCGACCACCACACCGTGACCACAACCTTACCCCCGTCCCATCGGGGTTTCGGGGTTCATGATTCCAAAATGCGCGAACACCATGTCTACGGGATCCCCGATATCCCGATCCTCGACAATCTAGCTTGCTGACAGTTGTCCCTCACAATGGCGTTGTCTTCAACCTCGGCTTGCTGACACATGTTCCACACTGATCGGGGTTTCGCGTGTCGTGAACCTATAAGGCACAAAACTCTCGTCCCTGGGATCTCCGATATCCTGATGGACAAAATGTCGACGACGCCTGATCCTTTGCCACCTGTCCTCCTCGTCAACTCCTGTGGCCCCCACACAATTCTCTGCCTGTCAAGAAATCGCGTTTCTCTATATCGCGATTTCCGTTGAAACGTTTTCCTCAACCCTAGGACTCCCGATATCTCGATCGGCGATGTCCCAATGTGACGTTAGCTAGGCCCACAACACGGAGCTTTCGCCTTCTCGCCACTCGTGAGATTGAATTCCTTCCTCGTCCAACCTCCGATGCACGAGATGTCGAGATGCCGATGCTCGCGATCTCGCCACTCACGACTTCGCTACTCGCGAGGTCGAGTAATCTCCACGCTGACTTTCGATGCCCGAGACGCCGATGTGAGTAATCTCGTGACGCGTGTCTACTTACAAACGAACGGTTCATATCACATCTCGCCAATTCGGGGTTTCTGATGTCAAGCGATCAACCTCATGTCCTCGATATCCCCGATATCCCGAATGCCGATTCCTTTCGGGACTTCCTCCGATTGCGCTTGATTGCTGCCACGTGTCCTAGGAATGGATGGTCCTGATCCAGTCGCTATTTCGAGACTTCTGACGTACCGATTCTCCCGACCTCAAGGACTTTGATTCTCCAAGTGTCTATATCCCGATGACTTCACCCCTTATCGGGATTTATTCTCCTGTCTACGAGGACTTAACTCCCTCGCAACTTCTGCAGATCCGACGGCTGTCGGTGATCCTGCACCAGATATAACGGCTTAGATCACTTCCTCTTCTGCACACCTGCTCCTGCGCCTAATCTCTGTGCATCTTCTCCCAATCCAACGACTGTCGGGTTTCCTTCGTGAGATCTGACGGTTGTCGGTCTCTTCCTGCTATGCACTTCTTCTGGTGCCCCTCCTGGACGTGAACTATTCGACGGTCCAGATCTATTCTCTAGCCGATATGACGGCAACTATTGCTCCTCCTGATCTCCTGCACTTCTTTCTACCTTGGAAGAATTTCCAAAGTTCCAAAGGCCTTGACCTTTGTCTTCTATTCCCTCTTGTGCGAACTCCTCAACCCTGAGTTCCGCAAATGTGCGTAAAAGCGTTGTTTCTTCTAAGCTTATATCCTCGAATCCTCAAAGGATTCTGGCGTCTGCACTCCTTGCAGAACCTCTGCGCACCCACGGTGTTGTCCCTCTTGAGCTTATATAATCACTCAGGCCCCTAAGGGATTTCTGTCCTTCTTCTCCCTCAGATGGAGAATGAAATGGCTGCTCTCCTGGCTATCCTTCTACTCAAGCCTCTTCTTGAGTGCTTCTGGGTATTCAGTAACCCAGTGAAAGTTCCCTCAATGGATACTTCCTTCGAATGACAGAACTCAAAGAGTTCTCTGTTTTCCTGTGCCTGCCTGCACACTTTCTCGATGCCCTCCTGGCAGAGTATCTCTTCCATAGAACGTTCAGTAGTTATGGGTTGCTTCTGTGCACCCTTTGCACCTGCTCAATGCCCTCCTGGTAGAGCTCTCAGAATCCTCAGTGATTCTGGTCTTCTCCGAACTCTCAGCAGAGTTCCTTCCTCCTGCACCTCGTGCTTACGCTCAATTCCCACCTGGCAGAGCTCCTATAGAATCCTCAGTGATTCTATCTGCAACTGTGTTCTCCTACACAGCCTTGCCTCCAAGGTGTTCAGCAACCTTGAGGTCTTCCTCTTGAGTTGTTGATCTCAGTTCTTGTGCCTCAGCACGTCTTTTTCTGACTCCTCGGAGTTCATAAGTGCATCCTCTATGCACGGCTCTCAGAACCTCAGTTTTCTGTCACACCCTCCTGGTATGAAGCCTTAAAGACCTCTCAAGCCTGAAATCAAACACACTCTCTGCAATTGCATGATAACCACACACAAATACAACATATAATGAACACTCATAGACATGCATATAAGACAGAACACATGCAGGAAAAACCGCTTCAATATATATTAAAAAATGGCAAATGCCTGTTTGTACAAGGGTGTTCTCGAGCTCTCCCTGGCTCTTCTATTCTCTATCATTCCACTACCATCCTCTCAAAATGAGATATGAAAATCTCTTTTACCTGAGGGGCTCTTAGCGCTTCCCTCCAGAACTCACCTACCCTATTCAATTACATTGAATGGGTTGTCTAGTCCAGAATCGGACCTAGATCTCAGTCGATCTACAATAAAGGTTGATCCTATCTAACGCCTGCTCAAAGGCACGGCTTCCCTGGCTCAATAGCCTAAGCACATTTAATTACATTCATTTCAAATTCAAATGAGGTTTCACCTCCCTTTCATCCTTGAATGCATGCGCACTGACGTGGTTGGCTGGCTGGCTGCATGGAGAGATGCTCCTGCATCAAGAGTGTTTGTAAAATTATATTTATTTTTATTTTGGTATTTTATTTTTTATTTGCATAGCATTTCATAACATACATGGGTTACTCGTATTAGATAACACAATATTCTCATGTAGTCTTTTAGTATTGGACATAATCCCAGTTCATCTCAAAGAGTCGTTATATTTGAAGATAGAGTAATCACTAAGTGATAATGAGACATATTTATTTATTTTATTGATAAGAAAATTTTATTAAAAATATGGTGTAGAGCATTATCAAAGGAACATTTTGGAAATTGTGTGGTAATGATTTATTAACTTGGTATCTGGACACATGTGCCTTTGTTGTAACCGGGAATTGGGACTCCTTTGCGCTAGCAATAGGTGGAGGGAGGTAACTCCAAGAAAATCCCTCCCAGTACACCCCAAGTTTGGCGATCGAGCGTGTATACACAAGGTTTTTTAAGTTTTCTAACGAGGGACCCCCCTTTGTTGATTCTATATCCAAACAACCTACCTTATTAAGGCTCTACCAAAGAAACCTAAAAACTAATATAACTTACTTAACACTTAAACCATAAACTTATTACTTATTATCTTTCTAAAATAGTGACATGTAATTATAATCTAACCATTACATCTATACAATAATTTGTATTATCATTAAATTCATAAATTATTTATTTAGTAAAAATAACCAATACCACTAAACCATCAAACCCTAATCCTATCACCTCTTGAAATGTTATTATAACCTAATATATGTACCTATTTAAATCTTATGAACTCTTCATGACTAAAACCCAATCATATATATCACCTTCCATTTTAAACCTTATAATGCCACCATGGCTAACCTTAACTTATAAATTCCAAAATTAAATCCTGATCCCTAAACTTTATAACCCTTCTCAACTTTCATTTATCTACCACTTAATATTTATAATTCTTAATTTATACTACATTTATAGCATTTAACTCCAAGAATGATTATTATAAACCTTAACCTATATAAACATGTCATCCAAAATATTTATTTATAACTTCTAAGTATTAAAATCCTTAACACACAACTCATATCATATGTTAGGGACCTAACCTACATAACCCCTCAAGTGGGTAGAATAATATGTTTCCATGTAATAAAGGTCAATATTAATAAGGCCTAGCAATAAGGAGGAATAAGTCAATTGTAAGAAGACCTAATAGAAGCTTCCGCTTCTAGAAGGATCTTCCTCTAGATTGTTCTTTGGGATAGATAGATTTAGTATAAATAAGAGTAGAGAGTATGAGAAGTTTTTTCTTGGAAAATTATTGTAATAGAGATCTGCTCTACTGGAGGTTGCCCCCTCGAAGAGGCAAGTGAATATTGTTTCCTATCAATAAAGGTATAATTCTGGTGTTGTGGTTCCATATAATTTGTTGTTTCATTGTTATCTCTCCAATATTTCAGTCTTTTGTTGCTATCTCAGTGTTATTCTTTGTATTATTTCTCTATTCTGCTAATATAACATATCTGGTACCTTACAAGTGGTATCAGAGCACTTTCCTCGGCAGAAAATTGTGGGTTAATTTTTTTCCAGGGTAGAGACATATTTTGGCGTCTTAAAGATACAGAGATATGTCATTACGTGCATAAACCCACGGTCGGGGAGTCATACACACAGGAAATACAAGTGGTAATTAAGCGCACATTTGTTGGCCACCCTTGTAACACCTGTTGGTACCCCTTCGAGTGGTAGCACATCAGACAACACATGTATACAAATCGACCTAGATCTCATGAATGCCTCCATAGATAAATCGATCGGTCACCTGACTGGTATAGTGCCACCGAGAACAACACTCAGGAAGATACTCTCTAGTGCCTGGGTAGTCGGGTAGTACGACTAAGGGAACGGTCTAGCCTCCTTAGTTGGTGCCCTGAGATATTGAGCTAAGTACTACTGTTGGACCCCGTACGTATATCAAAGATCTATAGAACAGGGAAAACCATTGACTGTAGAACCCTTGAATACCCTAACCCTAACCCTTAGGATGAAAACAAATAAAAAAAAACCAAAACAGACTAGATCTATTTCCACGCAAGTGTGCCTCCTGCATTCAGGTTGTGAAATTACTACATGTTGTCCCTCGACCAAGTTTTGATGAAACATTGGTCGGGTTTGACCACTTTTGGACTTCGATAGGCTAGTAAAAGATGGAGCGCCTAGGCAGAGCTGAGATCGCGGGATCTCACTTGTTTTGTGGACCCAGCAAGGGGTTCACTAGGGTTTTGGGTATTAGGGTTTAGGGGATGTGGACCCATGGGTTTACCCATGTTTAGGCCTTTTTGTAAGGAATGTAAAAGTATAAATAAGTAAAGAATTTAATGTAGAATAGGGATTAGAAAGAGGTGTAAGTAGCTAAGTGCAAGAGGCAAGTAGTTCTGAGTTGTTTTGTGCAACAGACTGTGTATGTAAGGTTCAGTGCTTGTTAGAGGAGTTGGCTCTATGCCTCGACCTGATTTTTGGAAGGTGGATATGGTGCTTAGTGCGCATATCATGTGTCCAGTGCGAAGCTTGACTCTGTGGCTTAGTGCACAGGAGGAGAGAAATGTAAGAGATTGAAGCCTAATAAAGAAGAAGAAGCAGTTGGTGGATGTAGCTCCACACTGGGGTGAACCACATATATCATGTGTTGATGGTTTGCTTTGTGTTATGATGTTTATGCTCTAGATATGCTTAGTGCATTGATTGTTTTAAATGATAGATAGATCTATGAATGCTTAGTGCTTTATTTATGTTGAATGTGTTAGATCTAATTTATGTTGCTAAGTGCAAAGTGTATGTTGTCATTGTTACTGCATCGATCTGTAGTGAGGGTTTTATCTGCGATGTGAATAAGACTAGTGGGTTGATGCATGTTGTTCCTAAGTACTCTGTGGAAGTGTTATAGTCATGGATCCGTGTCCCAGCTTGGTTACAGACACCTGAGTCTTGTAGCCCCCCCTGCCTCTATCTCGGATGAGACTTTTCCTGCATCGCAAGTGTTTCCAAAAGGGCCGGTAGTTAGGGTTTTGTTGGTGCATTGTTGAAGCGTTGAACCCTAGGTCTACCCCTGTGCCAACAAATGGTTCCATTGCCGGGACCTGAAACTGTGATTGCTGGGAATTGAAGAAAAGAGAATCTTTGTGCATAGATATGTTGATGTAGTGTGTAATATTCTACTTGACTTGTGAAGCCTTGTGCTAAGAAAGAAACCCGATCTGAAGAAAAGAGGTAAGATCTTGAAATAGGTAAAGATTTGTGCTTGGATAGAGTAAGATAAGTGGAAATTTTTGTTTCGAAAGCTTGAATCTAGCTATGTTTGATAGATTTTGTCCTAGTCTGGAAGCTAGGGCATAGTTAGAAGAAAAAGTTAATCTAATTAAATCCAATAGAAATAGAGAAAGATATGTTATTCCTATGCATAGAAAGAATTTTTGGACTAATGAATGTATGCAGGAACCTAGAAAGAATTTTTGCAGATTGAAACCTGGGTCAGCCCCTGTGCCAACAAATGGTTTTGTTGCCGGGACCTGAAACTGTGATTGTTGGGAACTGAAGAAAACAGAAGATTTGTGCATAGATCTGCTGATGTAGTGTGCAATATTCTACTTGACTTGCGAAGCTTTGTGCTAAGAAAGAAACTCGATCTGAAGAAAATAGGTAAGATCTTGAAAGAGGTAAATCGTTGTGCTTGGATAGAGTAAGATGACTAGAGCTTTTTGTTTCAAAAGCATGAATCTAGGTATGTTTGATAGATTTCGTCATATACTGGAAGCTAGGGCATAGTTAGAAGAAAAATTTGATCTAACTAAATCTAATAGAAATAGAGAAAGATATGTTATTCCTATGCATAGAAAGAATTTTTGGACTAATGAATGGATGGAGGAACCTAGAAAGAATTTTTGCAGATTGCAGGTCTAGCACTATGATCCTAGTGCGCAGTACATGAGAAGTTGGGGAACTTACAAGAGAAAGAGGGGATTAACATTATGTTATAACTGCAGAAGACAGGGACATCTTGCTAAGGAATGACCTGGTATAGGTCCCAGTTGTCTTTGTTGTAAAATTGTTGGTCATGAAGTTGAGGATTGCCCAAGGATTATTGCTAAAGTTGAAAGGATGAACATGAGACAAGAAAACTATGAAGGAATTCAAGAGATTAAGAGCATATTAAAGAATCGGAGAAAGTTCAAACTACTCTAGTATAGTTAAAAGAAGCAATGAATGATCACAAAGATGTCAGTTTACCGGAGCTCATGAAAGAAAAACAACACATAGATACAAGAATAAGAGACTTCGACATAGACTGTGTCTTGGATGAGGAGACACAAGTGAATATCATGACAGAAGACACTTGGGAAATCTTTGGAAATCCTACTGTGGTACCTTCATTGGGAAGAATAGGCTTGTTTAAAGAAAAGATGATAGCCCCCCGTGGAAGAGTTACTAATGTACCTGTTATCGTTCATGGAGCATTGGCTGAAGAGGAGTTTGAATTCATTAAGCGTGCTGAGAACAACGTCCCTTTCCCCCTCTTGCTAGGTAATACTTGGATTGAGAAAGATCAGATCAGAAGGAAATCATAGGAAGAAGCTACAGAAAAGAAAAAGAAAGAACTAAGGGGTTTCATAGCTAGAAAAATAGATTGACTGATAGAAGAACGAGAAGGTGGGTCGAAGCAACAAAAGACCAGAGAATTAGCTATCGAGGTTGAAATAACGCAAGAAGGTTTGAAGGACCTATCCATACAAGAAATAAGTATATCCACCCAGGAAATAGTAAGAGAAGGGATATTAACTTCGAACCCATTGAGAGTACATCAGCTGTGCGAACTCACTTCACTAAGAACAAATAAGAATAAGAATGGAAAGAGAAATTCAGAAACAGTTAGAGAGACTCATATCACAGGAAAGAAAAAAAAGGAAGCTTAGTAAGAAGAAGGCTAAGTTGGAAAAGATACAGGAATTTACAGAGAATAGATGGAAGATCTCATAGATTAGAACTTCATAGGAGGCAGGCTTGCAGGCTCTGAACCTTGTCGAGACAGCAGAACCACACAAAACGAGACTTCACCTTGCCAAAGCTATATGACCGTTGGAGGCTCACCGATTGTTAGAAAGACGCTCCAGAATGGATAGGAAACACATTTATGGGAGGATATATCTCCGTTAGACATTGATACCGCGCCATAATGGATGGATTCATATTGATTGAGGCATCCCTATCCGTTGGAGGAATCTGTTACGACGCTCGCTTATTTAACCTGTCGGACGCTACGTTGGGACCAATTTTTGCCACCCGTAATTATCTAAGCTAACAGAGAAGTGATTGTGTGTGTTGAGCTCTTCTATCAAA
The DNA here is from genome assembly GCA_009831015.1 of Picea engelmannii. NCBI lineage: Eukaryota > Viridiplantae > Streptophyta > Pinopsida > Pinales > Pinaceae > Picea > Picea engelmannii. The sequence continues at coordinate 637,541 of ML777215.1, read as the reverse complement.
CCTCACCATCTGTTGTTTACCCCGCTATCCATTCACCTACACCGACTTGTTTGTTAACAACGAGAATTTCGATTGAGCTTACTGAGCTAGAGAAATTTGTAGAAGAAGTTATGAAGAAGTTTATGGCTAATAAAGCTATGTCTTAGGGAGTACAGACATCGACAACCAGGGGACTCCAGGCTTCCCCTTCGATTGTACATCTCTCTAAATGTGCCAACCCCACGTTTGAGAAGTGAAGTAAGAATCACGACGATCTGGCTAATCCAAAGCAGATCCCATCGATCTTACCTGATTATATTGTTGAAATAATGTAACTATGAAGAGCATTCTTATTATTATTTTATTCATTGGATTAAATCCGCATTGCGGATTAATCATGTCATTATTATTATTATTGTTATTGGATTAATCCCCATTGTGGATTAATCATGTCGGTAATTGTATAAGGACCAAATCCCCTTTTGCGGATTGGTCATCGGACAATTATAAAGGGTAGAACAAGAAGTCGGCCCCAACAGTTACTATTGAATACCCAAAATTAATTAAAGGTGGGTTTACCCACCCAGAGTGAGAGGCCGGCCCTGCCATTTAATCCCTCTCACACGTGCCAGTCTTGTATAAATAAGAGTCTAGCGCCTCACTTCTAACACACAACTCACTTGCTCATTTCTCTTATGAGGCAAGCTGCAATTACCAGAGAGAGGAGAAGAAGAGTAGCACATCTCTTGGGGAGGACTTTCTATATTGGTTTGAGTTATATCTTGGACATTGTATAATCTATTTATGATAAGGAATTTTTTGATGGGTTTTCTTCCCCTAGAGGGTTTCCCATGATAAATGTTGTGTCTCTTGTGAATGTGTATTTCTCAGTGATCTTGTTCTTATGATGCTCTTGTCTATTGAAATGCAAATAAATATAATAATAGCATAAACATTAACATGGTATTAGATCCAACCTGAAGAAAGCACAATTTGCAAGAGGAAAAACGTCACTGTTGCAGCACCTGCAAATTAGGGTTTTGAAAAAGTATCTCTTTTTAGCTCCCTGACCTCCTAGAAAGCTACGCCCTCCCCCCAGGATCAATTTGGCACCTAGAGCGCACCTTTTCAGTGGTTGTATCTCCTGGAAAGTGAAACCCTAGTTTCACAAAAGTACTAGAAGTACCAGAAAACCAGTACCAGAAGTACCAAAGTACTAGAAGTACCAGAAGCACCAGTCTAGAAACCTGTAGGTCAGATTTGATGGGGTAAAAATTGGATTTTCTCATATCCGCGGACACCAAGATACTCGCCTCAGCCAAGCGCACCTCCTGGTAAAGTCAAAATTTGATTTTGAGCATTTTCAATTTTTGGTTATTTTTGTTGCCGCAAGTACAAGATGTCTGCAAGTACAAAGCTTGTTGAGAAACTAGAAGGCATAGACAACTTCCGTGCCTGGAAGTATAGGATCAATCTAATCCTTGCATAGAATGACCTATCAAGATTTATCAAAGAAGAAGTGGAGGAACCTGAAGATGCCGTAGAGAAAGCGAAGCATCAGAAGGACTCAATCAGGGCTCAAATAATCATTGCAGATTCAATCAAAGACCACCTGATCCCGTATGTATCATCAAATAAAACTCCGAAGGAGATGTTTGATGCTCTAATCAAACTATATGAAAGAAAGAACATCAATCGAAATATGAATCTAAGAACTCAGTTGAAGAATACCAAGATGTAGAAAGGAGAAATAATTCAAGAATATTTCTCCCGAATATCCGAAATAAAAGAACAGTTGAAAGCGATTGGAGACACTATCGACGAAGATGAATTTTTAATAACCGCCCTAAATGGTCTCGCAAGACCTTGGGATGATTTCATCCAGTCAGTATGTGGCAGAAAGGAGAAACTACAATTTGAAAGCCTATGGGAAGAATGCACCCAAGAACAGACAAGGGTAGCCAACTATGAAGCACTACTAGCAAGGGACGATGATCAAGACCTAGCTACTCATACAAAAGGAGGAAGGAAGAAACCCTACTTCAAAAGGGAATCTCATAGAGAACCGCAACCATCAAACAAATTCAACAACCAAGAATCTCATTCAAGAAATTTTCAGAAGAAAGGACAACGCAAGGGACGAGATCTCTCATCTATACAATGCTATCATTATGATAAGATGGGACACAAGGCGAATAATTGTCCAGTCAAAAGAGAAGAGTACAAGAGGAATCACAAAAGGCAACATGCTCACATTGTCGAAGATGAAGAACCACCTATGAAGATGATTAAGGACCATGTCTTGATCTTAGCTCTCTCAAGATCTGTATCACCTAGAGAGGACACATGGCTCATTGATAGCGGTGCATCAAAACATATGATGGGTAAGAAAAATACTCTCTCTTGTATTTCAGAAAAGAAGTTTTCTCAGAAAGTAACTCTTGGAGATGATTATCAATATCCCATCAAG
>ML777215.1:576143-633835 GCA_009831015.1 Picea engelmannii | reverse complement strand
GCTTTGAAGAGACCATCCAGAAGAAGGAATGGGCAGATACCATGATAAAGGAATACCAATCCATAATAAAGAATGATGTATGGGAAATGGTTCCCAGACCAAAAAGTAAGGATGTGGTATCATCAAAATGGCTCTTCAAAATAAAACATGTTGCTGATGAAAGTATTGAGAAATATAAAGTAAGATTTGTTGCTCGTGGATTTTATCAGAAGGAAGGTATTGACTATGAGGAGACATTTGCTCCTGTGGCCAGATACACTTCGATTAGAACCATTATAGCTCTTGCTACCAAGATGAAATGGAATCTGCACTAGATGGACGTGAAGACAGCTTTCCTGAATGGTGTTATCGAAGAGGAAGTGTATATAGAGCAACCCCAAGGATTTGAGGTTGAAGACAGGGAGTCTCATGTCTGTCGATTGAAGAAAGACTTATACGGATTGAAGCAAGCTCCTAGAGCTTGGTATGGCCATATAGACAGTTTCTTGACAAGCTTAGGCTTTACCAAGAGTAAAGAAAACTCAAATCTCTACTTCAAGATCATGGATAATGAACCAGTAATATTACTATTGTACATGGATGACTTATTCTTAACTGGAGAAGAAAAGATCATCATTGAATGTAAACAGAGACTTGCCACAGAATTTGAAATGAAAGACCTTGGCCTAATGCATTACTTCTTAGGTCTTGAGGTATGGCAGAGTCCAGAAAGAATCTTCCTTAACTAGGGGAAGTACACGGTCGAAATATTGAAGAGATTCGACATGCTAGAATGCAATTCCATGAATGCTCCCATGGAAGCAAAGCTAAAGCTATTGGTCGATACTTCGTCAGATTTGATAGATGCCACACTATACAGACAGATTATTGGATCGCTGATGTACCTGACGAACACCAGACCAAACATCTATTTTGCAGTGAACACCTTGAGTCAGTTTCTGGTAGAACCCAGACATGTTCATCTAGTGGCTGCAAAACATGTGATGAGGTACCTTAAATGTACAATGGATTATGGTCTCAACTATGATGGAGATCATGACTTCACATTGAGTGGATATACTAATGCAAATTGGGTAGGAAGCGTTGCTGACAGAAAAAGAACTTCCAGATGTTGTTTCAGTTTGGGATCAACCATGATCTCGTGGCAGAGTAGGAAACAATCCAGTATTTCTCTCAGCACAGCGAAAGCAGAGTACATTGCTACATGTTCTGCTAGCTGCGAAGCTATATGGATTCGAAAGTGGCTGACAGGCCTATTTGATTTGGAGATGAGAGCAACCGCGATTCTATGTGACAATCAAAGCTGCATAAAAATGACAGAGAATCCTGTGTTCCACGACAGGTCGAAGCACATAGAGATCCGCTATCATTTCATCCGGGACATGGTACAAAGAGGAGCCTTGAAGCTCCAGTACATTAGCACGGATGAACAGGTTGCTGACGTGTTGACTAAGCCTCTATCTCGTGTAAAGTTTGAACACTTTTGAGATAAGCTTGGTATTGTCCAAAAGGACCCTCCTTGAAAGGGGGAGTATATTTATTCCTTGATTCTGACCTCGCTGTTAGACGTAAAGTAAGATGAGTCATGCTTCTGACCTCGCTATTAGATGTAAAGCATGATGTTGTGTGATCCTTGCTTCTGACCTCGCTGTTAGACATAAAGCAAGATGAGTCATGCTTCTGACCTCGCTGTTAGACGTAAAGCATGACGCTGTGTGATCCTTGCTTCTGACCTCGTTGTTAGACGTAAAGCAAGATGAGTCATGCTTCTGACCTAGTTGTTAGACGTAAAGCATGACGATGTTGATTCCTTGCTTCTGACCTAGTTGTTAGACGTAAAGAAAGATGATTCCTCACTTTTGACCTCGTTGTTAGGCGTAGAGCGATATGTTGATGTGTTCCTTGCTTCTGACCTCGTTGTTAGATGTAAAGCAAGATGAGTCATGCTTCTAACCTAGTTGTTAGACATAAAGCATGGCATTGTGATTCCTCGCTTCTGACCTAGTTGTTAGACATAAAGCGAGATGATGATGTTCCTTGCTTCTGACCTAGTTCTTAGAAGTAAAGCAAGATGTGACTGACACTGAGCTACCAGCTTAACCACTATGACATTGAGCTAGTGTAGTACTGTGATGTGCCAACCTAGTGCTGTGATGAGGTATCATGTTTACTGATACATATTTGATGCAGATGATGATAGCATTCTTTCGAGAATGATGATGTTGCCGATGAAGAAAACTTCTGATGACTCGTAAATATGCTAGACAATGTTTCAAGAAGATATAGACGATATTGTCCTCCTGATGCCACTGATGATGCAGACCTCTCTCGCCTAATGCTGATGAAGAATACCCTTCTTGTTAAGGGGGAGTGTTGAAATAATGTAACTGCAAAGAGCATTCTTATTATTATTTTATTCATTGGATTAAATCCCCATTATGGATTAATCATGTCATTATTATTATTATTGTTATTGGATTAATCCCCATTGTGGATTAATCATGTCGGTAATTGTATAAGGACCAAATCCCCTTTTGTGGATTGGTCATCAGACAATTATAAAGGGCAGAACAAGAAGTTGGCCCCAACAGTTACTATTGAAGACCCAGAATTAATTAAAGGTGGGTTTACCCACCCAGAGTGAGAGGTTAGCCCTGCCAGTTAAGCCCTCTCACATGTGCCAGTCTTGTATAAATAAGAGGCTAGTGCCTCACTTCTAACACACAACTCACTTGCTCATTTCTCTTATGAGGCAAGCTGCAATTACCAAAGAGAGGAGAAGAAGAATGGCACATCTCTTGGGGAGGACTTTCTGTATTGGTTTGAGTTATCTCTTGAACATTGTATAAGCTATTTATGATAAGGAAGTTTTTGTTGGGTTTTCTTCCCCTAGAGGGTTTCCCAAGATAAATGTTGTGTCTCTTGTGAATGTGTATTTCTCAGTGATCTTGTTCTTATGATGCTCTTATCTATTGAAATGCAAAGAACTATAATAATAGCATAAACATTAACATATATCTCACCTTTGTCTGGCACAGTTAATCGCGACAACATTCCATGGGACTTCGAGTACACGTTGATCACCGCATACATTCCGAATGGAATACGCGTAGTCAGAACCCATTTAGGACAGATCCCAGCACTGAAGAACAATGACTTTAACCTTGGCGACAGAAAGAACAGCGTGATGATCACACCCCATAGGTATTTGATGAAGATGAATGGGAAGAAGCCTCACATACTCTCCCAACCTTGGATTAAGGAGCTCGCACAGTACACGATACTGAACATGATGAAGATTCCTCTTTTGTGCCGACATAAGGAGGTTAATGCTTACGTTAAACTCCTCTTGTCATGCTATCATGGTGGATATTTGTGGATCGGCAGGCCGATTACCATGGATCTGGCACAAATCCATCGGATTACAGGATTGAGCATGTAGGGACCCAACCCTCAGCAGTTATACCCAGGAAAGACCTCAGATTTCTCCCTGGCACAACGCATCAAGGATGCATACAGTGAAGTTGAGAAGAGAAAGTGAGGCTACAAGGTAGCCTATATCCAGGATGGTGCAGTGCGCCTCGCTTGCCAACTTATAGCTGGCAAGCTTGTAAGAAAGAACTGCCCCACATAGGTCACCGGGTTCATGGTGGGCCTCGCAGGGAAATGCATGGAGGAGATGCAGATGAATTGGGAGAGTTACCTCATCAACGAGCTTGAGAAAGAATATTGCGATGTGCAGGATCAGGTTTACGAGTTCCACTTTAGCTGGCTACTCATATTGATTGCATTTGTCACTTGGAAAATGCCGGAGGGAGCAGATTTTCCCAAGATTGAACCATCAGAGCCGCGGGCTGTGAGGTTATTCACTTTATGGTATATGAATTATATGTCAAAGAAAAGGCAGTAGAACGTAGTGTTCCATGCCTACTATCAACAACTGAAGGTTTCTATTGAGTCGTTATCATGCATGACACCACACACTTTGCACTAGTTACAGACCACTAGCTAAGTTCTGCGTAGATTCTCACTTTATTTATATCACTGCGCATAGGGATGAGAGAAAGGAATAATTACAATCCTATTACAAGTTGACAGATGAAGATATGGAATATATCACGAAGGAATGGCCGATGAAATTCCAGACACCTGTTAATGATGTAGAACTCTCCGAACCTGACATCATTAGAAGCCCCTTGGTCACCCGATTCAAGCATACAGGATAGACAAGTGCGAAGAAGAAAAAGAAAAAGGAGGAATTTCAAAACATAGAGACTTATGAGGAGGACAACGCCTCGGAAGAAAGTAGACTTGGCTCACCTGCATGAGGAGGAGGAGATGAAGTAAATCAATAAGTAGGAGGGGAAGGAGGAGAAAAGCAAGGAGAAGGTGAAGCTACATCGTCAAAGGATCCTCCTACCGAGACAGAAACATCGAAGAAAAGGAAGGTTTCTCTGTAGAAAACCTTAGCAAGAAAGAAGATCTGCACCAGTAAGCCCCAGATGGAGGCCACACTCATGGAGGATGGCATCGGTCTAATACGCATAGAAATGGAGGATGCGTCTGAGGACCTATTACAGAGATATGGTGCGAAGAAAGAAGATTTGTATGTAAGAGTTGAAGAGGAACTAAAGGAAATACAACAAGTCATTCAATTAAGTCGTGCAGTACCTACTACGCCCTCCTCGTCGAATATTGCAGAGTTGGGGGATGAACCAGCCTAACTTTGAAGACTGGCAGATGCAATAGAGGCTCAGCTTCGATGAGTCCAAGAGGAAAAGCAAAAGGCTACAGAATCCCTGATGAAAGAAAAAGAGGAGATCTTGGAGCAATTAAGAGTTGCGCGGTACTGTGTAACCAGTTACGAAAATGAGAAGGATGAGTTCTGGGTGATGCTCGAGGAGGACAAAACGAAGATACATAGGGAAAATGTAACACCCCAGGTTTTGAACCCCCATTTTTAAATAATGTATTGTTACAATGTTGAGAGGCCAGGGTGCCCAAACAATTATTAAAAGGCCAGTGTGCCCAAGAAATGTAATGTTTTGATCATTATTAATAATAAACACATCGTTGGTTGCTAGACGGACAAGGACTAGATTTATAGGGGGCTATGCTTCCACAAGAGAGGGGGCTTGAGGGGCTAAGTGTGTATTCCTATGTTAATTACCATTTTTTCCTAAGGGAGGGGATCGGTTATGTGAGCTTCTTGGGGAAGGCCAGGAGGTTCTTGATTCCCCACGAAGTTACTTAAACCTACCTCGGGTATGACGGGGGGGTTTGACTGATGGATTTTTCACTGATTTCGTATGCGTTCCTTCATTTCTCTCATGCACTTTCATGCACTCACTTACCCATCCATTGATCCATCCTCACCTGCGTCTTCGCTTGGGAAGGGAACCAAACTGCTGAGGAATTATCCACGGGATAGTTGGTTGTAATGGTCGCTAGTGCAATCTAGCCATGACCTGGGGCCTGCATGTCTGAGATGCATTGGCCTGTGCCCCGTTTTTCTCACAACTACGAGTCCAGAGAGTTTCGTCTTTGAGATTCTGGACCAGTTGTGCTCGAGGCCCCAAAATAAAGGAGAGGGAATGCCTAAGAGACTCTATGGCAGAGAAGGGTGGAGGTCCATTATCTTGGGATGGTACAGGCTGGGTACAAGAGAGATGGGTACTTGGATTGTTGTGGGTGTTGGGAAAACTATGAGAGCTTGAGAGCTGACTGGTTTGGGAACCCAAGTACACTCTGAAACCATCCTTGTGGATTCATATCCCTTGCTCAGGGGTGACACTGTTGTTGAGATTTGGAGCAGTGGTGTCTACGGTTGGGTGGAATGTCCTTGGTCTACAGCCAGTTGGTGTCATCTTCCGTAAAGATAAGTTCTCTCTATTATTGTATCATTTACATGTATATGAGTGTTTTTCAGCTGTATATTTAATTATCGTTTAATTGAATCTTTAGACTATGCATGCTTCTTGACTATTGTTGTGCATGTCGTTAAAGTCTTTTTTTTTATGCATCCTTAAATTTTAAAAAGGTATCGTAAGAGAAAGAAGTTCAAGGGTGGGATTGAAGGTAGCATGCCCCGGCCTGTGGGTGGCTGGGGATGTTACAGTTTGGTATCATAGCTTTTGGTTGAAACACTAGGTCAGTATGGGTCGGGTCTGTTGGTCAGAGTCTGATGGTCAAGATCAAACTCTGACCGTGAAGTTGAAAAGATCCGGAGGAATGGCATTGCAGAATAGATGCAGGAGTTAGATTGTCAGAGATCCGTTGTAAGGGGTTGGAAGGATCGTGACCATCCCCCTTCGAATTCGGGAGCGATCATCGCTGTAGGATCAAGAGAGATCCAGGATCGTTGGATCGGAGGACAGGTGAACAAGGGTCATCCGATGAAAAGAAAGCAAGGGATAAGGTCACAACCGTCAGATCCCATTGGAGAGTGAGATCAATGGATAGGAGGCAATGCGGGGAACCAAGTTGCATGGGAGATAATTTCCCAAGGTGATCTCGTAATCCAAACCACGGTTTCACCAAGGGGTTACGTGTCAGTATCAGGAGAATTGCGGGGCGAAAAGAGGGTTACTCCAAACCATTTATGTGTGCCCCCACAAATTGAAAGGCATGCAGTGATGGGACATGTTAGTACTCGAGCGATGAACCTCCAAATAGTCGAAGTAGTTGGGGACCGTCGATCTGTAGGAGGACATGCATCAATCGATCATGTGCTCCGGGTAAAAGCACTCCGAGAAAGAGCGAGCAAGGAGAAGTTGAGAGTTGAGATTTCCGAAGCCCGGAGAGCCAAAGTGAATCTTAGTCGTCTGATCCAGGAGGACACACAACAAAAATCCGCTCACTTCGGGGGAAAAGAAAAGGTTGAAAGTTAAGATTTCCAAAATCTAAAGACCCAAAGAAATCGTAGTCATCGATCCATGGGAGAAACACGTTAGTAGATCGTGAGCTTAGGATAGAAACATTTCGGAAAAATTTGAAGTTTGAGTTTTCTGAAGTCTGAAGCAATTGCAGTTGTTGATCCTTGCAGCAGTAACTTCCGAAGTCCCAAAGTTCGAGGTTAATATGGGTCATCTAATAAGGGAGACACATGGGGGAAGTTTGGTTGGTTCAAGAAATTGGAGTTTGGGAGAATTGAAAGTGTCATAGTGTGGAAACTCTCAAAGTCCTAAAGCCCAAAGAACCAAAGGGGTGGGGCATGATGATGTCACCAGGAGGTGATGTGGACCCCGAAATTTCCAAAGTGACGTGGCTTGCGACTGTCACCAGGGATGAAATGGACACATGGGATGTACACCATGTGTCAGTAAGTTTTGAGCATATGGAGTATTGAAATGTAAGTTAGAACGTGACATGTGTCACCCACCTGATTGGACCATGTGTCCGCTTCCAGTATTTCACCATGTGGTGGTAGATCGTGCAGTCCAGAGACTAGGCACTCTAGTGGGGAAAGATGTGACATGTTATGTTGGGTCGAAAAATCCTGAAGGCCAGAGTACATATCGACCATTGATTCCAGAAGACACACGTCGAAGGATCATTGACTTCGGGTGAAAGCACTCCGGGAGGAAGTACGGGAGGAAAATTTTGAAACTTCCGAAGCCCAAAGAGCCGAAGAAATTCACAGCCGATCTGTGGGAGGACACCCGTCAGCAGATCATGAACTTCAGGTAAAATCATTTTGGGCAGAGGCAAGTGAGGAAACTTGAGACTCCTGAAGCATGGAGTCTTGAAGTGGATCTCGATCATTGATCATGAAAGAGGAGGAGGATCGTTGATCCGATCCTGGCTGAAAGTTCTGAAGTCCCGAAGATATGGACTAGCACTTTTCATCTAAGTGCAAGGTCATGGTCATGGTCATATGCATATTGAGAGTTGATGGAAGGAGGGCTAAGGGCCGAATTGGGGGTCTTCGAGACAGAAAAGTGATAAGGAAATATTTATCCGCGGTTTCTAGTCATGGTCACCTGCGAAGGTGGTTTGAAGGAAGCGCCTATGCAAGATGAAATTTTGTGTCAGCCAAGGATAACAGGACACTGTTATTTTCGGAGAATGGGGATATGATCTCCATGAACAAAAAAAGAAAGAGACATGTAGCATGGTTTGGAAATTTTGTTTATCATATGTATAATTCTAACAAAATGGTCGCTTACACATTTTGCAGAATTAAGGGGTTTAAACACCTCAACTCAGGATGTGTATTGAGGAAATTGAAGAAGGCGAGGGAGCCTCCAGTCATGATAAGGAGGCCTAAGTCCAGAATACCTGAGTTGGTAATGCAGAGACAGAGTCCAATGGACGCAAGGGAAAAGGAGAGTAGGAAACGTTAATAGAAACAGTAAGAATCCTGAAGATGGAAGTGTAGAGCTACAAAGAAGACAACGAGAGACCAATGAGAGAGAAAAGTTGGATAAATGCTCGAGTGTTGTAGATCTTAAATCAGTTGCAGAGACAAACGAAGAAGGGATCAAACTCAATACAAGAGGAAGAAGGCAGGTGCCATGAAAGAAGGGATGATCGTGGAAGAGATAATTATTCCAGAAGTGATAGCAGAGCTCATGGACACCACTCACCTCCTTACTTAGAAAGAAATTTTTATGCATCGGATGATCTCGTAAGCAGTCCAAAGGTGTCTCCTGATAGACACCAAAGAATGAAACAAGAGGTAGATAATTTGCAACGAGAGTTGAGGAAGCTCAAGCCACCTTCCTTTGAGGTTGAAAGAGAAAGGGAAGATGATGTCGAAGCATGGTTTCTTGGGCTCAGGAGATATTTTCAGTTGCATAACTATTCATCAAATCTGGAAGCCAAGATTGCCACCTACCATTTACATGAGAAAGATGCAATGTGGTGGGACCAACTGAAGCAAGTGGAACATGTTAATGAGAGTAGGATCACTTGGAAGCAGTTCAAGAAGTATTTCCAGAAGGAGTACCTCTCAGAGCATTTCTATGACAAGAAAATGTAGGATTTCTTTGAACTCTAGTTGGGAAGCATGACTATGGCAGAGTACGAGAAGAAGTTCTTGGGATTGTTAAAGTATGGCAGGTTCATTGGTGATGAGAAAGTGAAAATAAAGAGATTTCTAAGTGGACTTCCAACCTTTTATAAGGAAAAGATCAAGTATGATGAGCCCAACACCTTGATTGAAGACATCAGGAAGGAAAAATACATGTATGAGAAAGGCCGGGGAAGAGAATGTCTGTAGAAATATTGTAAGGAAAATAAAAATGTGAAGTCTAATCATAGGAGGAAAGGATTCAAACCTTTCTTCCATAGGAATGAGCCTAATAAAAATCATCAAGATCAGTATGCTAAGGGAGATTTCAAGAAGGAAGATTCCTTGGGAAAAAGGGGAAGACCACCAATCTAATGTTGGGGATGCAAGGAAGATCACATGTACAAGGATTTCCCACACAGAAAGGATAGAGTGAAGACTGTGAACAACATCCAAGAAGCTACAACAGTCGAAGATATGGGAAGAATCTATGCAGATTTAAATGATCAACAAGAAGAGTACCAGTCCAATATGATCGAGGTGGAAGGTAAGATCATAAATCAGTCTATTTCTATTTTGATTGATTCAGGAGAAAGTCGTTGCTACATTGATCCTAAGATAGTGGATAGATTACATTTGGAGAAAAGTAAACTTGGAAAAGCAAGTTTGTTTTAGTTAGCCACTGGAACCAAAAGAAGAATCCATGACATGGTCAGAAGTTGTTCCATAAGTCTTAATGGTGTGAATACTAGTATTGATCTAAATATCATACCATTGGGGTTGTATGATATTTTGATTGGAATGGATTGGTTGGAAAAGCCTCATGTTGTCCTAGATTGTGATAACAAGACATGTACATGTCTTGATGGAAATGGAAAACAAAGCACTGTGAAAGGAGTTCCAAGACCCATCTCTATAAGAGAGATTTCATCCTTACATCTAAAAAGATGTTTTAGGAAAGGATGTCAATTGTATGCAACTCATGTGGAAGAGCCAGGTAATATAAAAGGGCCAAGCCTCGAATATTTCTTGGTACTACAGAAATTTGAAGATGTATTCCAAGAAATACCTGGATTGCCACCAAGAAGGGAGATAGATTTCTCAATCGATTTAGTGTCAGGAGTTGCCCCGGTGTCAAAAGAACCTTACAGAATGAGCACACCAGAGTTAAAATAATTACAAATGCAGTTGGAGGAATTGTTGAATAAAGGGTACATACGTCCAAGTGTTTCACCTTGGGGAGCACCGGTACTTTTGTCAAAAAGAAGGATGGAACCTTGAGGCTGTGTATTGACTTCTGACAACTTAACAAGTACACTATAAAGAACAAGTATCCTCTACCCCGAATTGATGACCTCTTTGATCAGCTAAGAGGAGCAAAGATATTCTCAAAGATTGACCTAAGGGCAGGATACCATTAGGTAAGAATCAAGGAAGAAGACATTCATAAGACAACCTTTAGGACCAAGTATGGGCATTATGAATTTGTAGTGGTGCCATTTGGATTGACCAATGCACTAGCTATCTTCATGTGCTTAATTAATGGAATATTTAGAAATTATTTGGATAAGTTTTTCATAGTATTCATGGATGACATACTTATCTATTCTAAGTCGGAAGAAGAGCATGAACATCACTTAAGAATAGTATTGCAAGTACTGAGAGAACATCAGTTGTATGCCAAGTTGAGTAAGTGTTCTTTTTATCAAAAGCAGATCCATTACTTAGGACACATTATTTCAAAGAAGGGCATAGTAGTAGATCCAGAGAAGATCGAGTCCATTAGAGAATGGCCAACACCCAAAAATGTGTCAGACGTCAGATATTTTATGGGATTAGCTATCTACTACAAAAGGTTCATAGTATGGTTCTCTAAGATTTCTCATCCCATCACTTCTTTGCAAAAGAAGGGAACTAAATTTGAACGGACACTCAAGTGTGAAAATAATTTTAATCTGTTGAAGGAATTACTTACTAGTGCACCTGTGTTAAATATTGCTGACCCAAATGAAAGTTTTTTGGTATGTACAAATGCATGTAAGGAAGGACTTGGGGGATTCCTCACGCAAAATGGACATGTCATTGGATATGTGTCCAGAAAGCTTAAGGAACATGAGAGGAACTATGCCATGCATGACTTGGAACTTGTTTCCATTGTTCACGCCTTGAGGATGTGGAGGGATTATCTCATGGGGAAGAAATTTGAATTAAGGATAGACCACATTGGCCTAAAGTATCTTTTTGAACAGTCGACATTGAATGTCAGGAAAACAAGATGACTGTAATTTTTAAGTGAATATGACTTTGATATCAAGCATATCAAAGGAAAGGAGAATAAAGTTGTCGATGCACTTAGTAGAAGAGTGCATCTCATGCATGCTACTACTGTCAGTATGCATCAGTGAGACTTGAAGAGAAGAATTTTAGATGGTATTGTTACAGACCATCATTACCTACAGGTAAAGGAAAGCTTACAGCAAGGAGATGTACAACAGAAAAATAAAGGAATATGAGATAAAGGGAGACCGATTACTCATGCATAAAAATAGAATCTATGTTCATAGTTCTAGAGAGATGAGGAATTTGGTACTAAAGGAGATGAATGATGTTCCTTATGCTGGACATCCCGGTTACCAGAAAACAATTACAGCAGTAAGAAGATAGTTCTTTTGGCCGGGAATGAAGAAGGATGTTGTTTATTACATCGCTCGATGTATGGAATGTCAAAAGGTGAAGTCTGATCATAGGCACCCACGGGTTTTACTGCAGCAATTACCAATTCCAGAGAAGAAATGGGAAGTTATCACCATGTATTTCATCATAGTATTACCCATAACGAATAAGAAACATGATTGAATCATGGTGATGGTTGACAAATTAACAAAGGCTGCTCATTTTGTTCCTATGAAGAAAACACATACAACGACTAATATTGTAGAAATTTTCATGAAGGAAATTGCTAGGTTGCATGGGATACCTAGGAAAATTGTCTCAGACAAAGATACAAAGTTTACCTCCAATTTATGGAGGGGATTGTTTAAAGGATTTGTCACAAATCTAAACTTTAGCACAACATATCATTCCCAGACAGATGGGAAAACAGAGAGAGTCAATCGAATAATTGAAGACATGTTGAGACTGTATGTGATGGATAAGCCATCTAAGTGGGAAGATTACTTACACTTGGTTGAGTTTGCATATAATAATAGGTATCAAGATTCATTGATAATGAGCCCATTTGAAGCCTTGTATGGTAGGAAATGTGATACTCTAGTAAGCTGGGACAACCCAGAAGATAGAGTGCTACTTGGGCTGGAGTTGCTCAAGGAAATGGAAGACCAGGTGGTCAAGATCAATTAGAATTTAAAAGCATCTCAAGATAGACTGAAAGTTTATGCAGACAATAACATGACAACTAGAGAATTTAAAGTAGGGGAGCATGTACTTTTGAAAGTGAAGCCCAGGAAAATCTCTTTGAAATTGGGTAGTTGTACAAAGTTGGCAGCCAGATTCTGTGGTTCGTTTGAAATATTGGACATAATAGGGCCAGTTGCACACATGATTGCATTGCCTGCTTCCATGAATGTGAATAATGTATTTCATGTATCTTTACTAAATAAATATGTACATGACCCTAACCATGTTACTTATTGGCATCTGATTCGGGTAGAGATGGAGGGAGACTTTCAGGTTCAACCAGTACGGGTATTGGACAGAAAGGTAAGAATGCTCCGAAATCGAGTTATAGAGTTGGTAAAAGTTTAGTGGACCTTCTATGGTCCTAAAGATGCTACCTGAGAGCATGAAGATTCCATGCGGGCAGAGTACCCGCAACTTTTTGAATAAATTTGATATTTTGATTTCTATTTTGTATATGCATTGAGGATAGTGCCAAAATAAGGGGGACGGGATGTAACACCCCAGGTTTTGAACCCCCATTTTTGTTACAATGTTGAGAGGCCAAGGTGCCCAAACAATTATTAAAAGGCCAGTGTGCCCAATAAATGTAATGTTTTGATCATTATTAATAATAAACACATCGTTGGCTGCTAGACGAACAAGGACTAGAGTTATAGGGGGCTATGATTCCATAAGAGAGGGGGCTTGAGGGGCTAAGTGTGTATTCTTATGTTAATTACTCTTTTCTCCTAAGGGAGGGGATCGGTTACGTGATCTTCTTGGGGAAGGCCAGGAGATTCTTGATTCCCCATGAAGTTACTTAAACCTACCTCGGGTCTAATGGGGGGGTTCGACTGATGGCTTGTTCGTTGATTTCCTATACGTTCCTTCATTTCCCCCACTCACTTTCATGCACTCACTTACCCATCCATTGGTCCATCCTCACCTATGTCTTGGCTTGGGAAGGGAACCGAACCGATGAAGAATTAGCCACAGGATAGTTGGTTGTAATGGTCACTGGTGCAATCCAGCCATGACCTGAGGCTTGCATGTCTGAGGTGCATTGGCCTGTGCCCCGTTTTGTTCACAACTCCAAGTCTTAAGAGTTCCAGCTTTGATATTTCGGACCAGTTGTGTTGGAGGCCCCAAAATAAAGGAGAGGGATTGCGTGGTAGAGAAGGGTGGAGGTCCATTCTCTTGGGGCAGTACAGGATGGGTACAAGAGAGCTAGCTACTTGGATTGTTGTGTGTGTTGGGAAACCTATGATAGCTTGAGAGTTGAGTGGTTTGGGAACCCAAGTAGACTATGGAACCATCCTTGTGGATTCATAGCCCTGGCTCGGGGGTGACACTGTTGTTGAGATTTGGAGCAGTGGTATCTACAGTTGGGTGGAATGTCCTTGGTCTGCAGCCAATTGGTGTCATCTTCCATAAAGTTAAGTGTTCTATGTTATGGTATCATTTACATGTATATGAATGTTTTTCCGTTGTATATTTAATTATCGTTTAATTGAATCTTTAGACTATGCATGCTTGCTGACTATTGATGTGCATGTCGTTAAAGTCTTTTCTTTTATGCATCCTTAAAGTTTAAAAAGGTATCGTAAGAGAAAGAAGTCCAAGGGCAGGCTTGAAGGTAGCATGCCCCGACCTGTGGGTGGTTGGGTATGTTACAGTTTGGTATCAAAGTTTGGTACAGTTTGGTATATTATAGTTTGGTATCTGATATGGAGGGAAAAGGACCAGTTTCTCGCAGAGCAAACTGCAGTCAAAGAAGTGGTGAGAAAATCACTTCACTCTATGTCATACTTGGCACAGGAGGAACATGAGGCAATCAAGGTTCAAGTGATGAAGCTGGTTGAGGCCATCCAACAACTTTAAGCAAGGGTAATGGAGTTGGAGATCCAAGTAGTTCTAAGCACTTCACAGGAAGTATGCGATCAAAGGGACGAAGCCGCTAAGAGCGCAATGGAAATGATGAGATTCCTCACCTCATAATGAAAGCAGCTACGCAACAAAATTTCACAGAACTACGAATGCCTCACAGAAGACCCAAAAATTAGGAAGTTAGAAGCAAAGCTATAGGAGGCGCAACAACACGCACTGACAATTCAAGCGTAGATGAATTCGCTCACTGTAGTCGAGAGAATTAAGAGATCACAAGAACAATGCATGGTCCATCGGTATATTACTACCATCGAGGGCAGAGTAATGGAAGTCACACAGAGGCTACAATCGGTGTAGGATGTGTTATCTCTCCAGGAGTCCTTCTTAGGTTGTAGCTTGAAGAAGCCTGGTAACTTAAAGCATGTTTTGGTTTTCTATGTATGTTGGATCAAATGGGATAACTAAACAACTGGTTCACACTCAAGACACTTAAATATATATAACCATATGAGACAATGCTTTCAAAATTCAATAATCAGATAAATAACTGAACTGATGGGTGAAGAAAGACTATATTTATCAACCAGAACACCTATGTGATGGGCTGAATAAAGATAGTACAGATTACTATTAAATCAATGTTTATGAGTTGACCAATGAGATGACAATCATTTTCAACTAGACAAACTTAGATAACAGTAATCATCCAAAGTACAGGAAAAGAGAGAATATGGCAATCTGACATTAACAGTGAAAGAAACTTGTGTATATGTATTATATGCAAAAGGTCTAGTACAATAGCAGTATGGTCTAATATCCAGACTCGAAACTCTTCTCCTTCAATAGTCACAGGCTTTATATCCCTTACAAAATAGTTTCAGATCCTAAAAGAAAGGATCTGGTATGATAATAATAGAAATAACACAACAACTTTTACAAAAAAGTGGATCTAATCCCTTTCCAAAAAAAATGATTTGTCTTCAGTCTTCTTAGTCTTCGACAGCTGTACAAATGCTCTGATGTGTGATGAGATGACTGGTGTCTTTTTCCAACAGCTAGAAATGACCTTCAACAACTGTAGAATAACCATGAACCTATTCACCTTGTATAATGCCTCAAAAATCTGAAACAATTTTCCCAAATGCATGTAAGAACTCATTTGAAATTTCCTTTAATCACTTGTCTTCAAAAATCTTTGTCTCGAGCTCCAAATATATATTTCCTCTGCTTCTGCTGTTTTTGCGGCTTACTGGCCTGGGAAAGGTGGAATTAGCCATCGAAAGTCTTGGGATTCAGTGGCTTATTTGCCCTTAAATGTGTGAGATAGCTGTCGAAAGTCCTGGGTTTGACAAAAATGAAAATACTTCAAAATTGGAGTTTTCCCTGCATTATTTGGAAGACTCTCGATGTAGGTTTTCAGCTTGTTCAATGCTTTCTCTTCTTGTGTTTTAACACCTCGATACTCCACAACATAGTTTGATGTTTTGCAGAAGGGACATTATGTAGGGCGATTACAATTTGGGGGATTCATCTGTAGAAAACATTCTGTACAAATGTCTTTCAGGCAACATCTTGATCTATTGAGGCATGAATAGTATTGGATGAAATGGAATGATGGTTGTATATCCCCATCTGGGTTCTTAAGAAATGATTGGACTGTGCGTTCCATCTTTGATATCATGTTCAAGAAATGAAAACAGTTTAATTCCATTCAATAATAATAAACCTTCCTGGGACCCTATGGTGCACCATTCTTATGATTGGAGTTATTTAGAACTCAACACAATATCGTATGGACACCTATAATGTCGCCCTTTACACATGGCATCGAAATTTTAACTTGAACTGTAGGCTTGAGTCTGCTTGACTGTTGACTTAATTTGATACTTGTGCAATCAACATGCCACGAAACTCAGATTCAGGCTTAGAAATTTAGCTTCTCCTCATAGCATCTTGGTTGATCATTTCTAACAAAAGACCGATCCAAAATTGTAACTACGCCAATGAGCATTCCTTTCATGGGTCGAGCAGTCATGCTCTGGGCCATTTTAGACCAGAACACAGTCATAAGATTTAGGCGACTGGCATCACCATAGATAACCGGTGGTTTACACAATGAGACCCATAAACTACACCCAACAATTGACTATAAATGAAAAATCCCTGGAGCTGCTCTCTTTATCAACAACAACTGCGACCATTCTAGATCTATGTCTCTATTTACCTCTTTGATAAAAACACTTGGCATATTTATTTGATACCTACAAGTAATGAATACCCAAAAACTCTGTCTATTGGGCATGAAAAGAAAACCTTGAACACTTGTAAGTTGTTAGGTACCGTTGTCTTGACACCTACACATTAACACACGATATGTTTGATGAAATGAGTGGTGTCAAGATTGTAAATTGCACTGGGATTTGTGTATTTGGTTTGTGGCTTGACATGAGACTTGACTTGTACCTTGGGTCTGTAGGTTGACTCATGGATTTGGCCTGTTGGTCCCTCCAAATTTTGATAAAAAGCCATAAAACCCGATAGACTAGGTTAGGTTTAGGCATATATGCTTTGTCATGACTCAGATTTTGGCATATATTTTGATGTTTGGTATGGCTTAGCATTAGAACACTCATGCACGCACACTTTTTGATAACATTTTCAATATTTTATTTGACAATATAAAAAGGCATAAAATTAAGTTTCTAGGAAAAACTAACCAGATTTTGGAATGTAGGTCATAAGTTACTATGGAAAAAAAATGATCAACGAGATCTTGCCGAAGGATTTAGAATTATGATACTATCTAAGAGATCCAGGAAATCAACAAATCAAGTAAAAAGCGATGAAAACACTCTCAAAATACCATTACATTTTGATCGCTAACATCTGGCTCCAAATCGGATGGAGACCTCCCTGTGAGGCTTCCAAGAACCTAGCAGACCTTTTGCCTTTGCCATTGGGCATGGATTCATCTGGTCTGTGCAACTGATCTTTTGAAAACTTGTAGCCTGCTCTGTTTATTAAATAAACCAACAACTGAAAAGAAGCTTCCTTCTCGTATGGTGAGCTTATTCTTCTACCTACTCCTACTCTAACCAACTGTACTGCTCTTTATCAAGTGAACTCATGCTTCCAATGAAGCCATGTAAGAAACTAATTTACTACCATCATGCTTGATCTTGACCCTAAAAATAAAGGAATGCATAGCCAACATAAATGTGGTTGAAACAGATGATAAAACCAGCTTTCATCTGACAAGAATATTTTGATATTTATGGTGCTCATGGAATCCAAATAATTAGAAATAGGATCATCAAAATCGTAAAGGAATACCTCTTCTTGTTGTTGTTCCAACCGGATGAAATGTTGTTGCTCTTTTCCTTCACTGATCTTAATGCTGAATGTGGATTGCTCAATGTTTGTTGGAAAAAAATGCATCATAAATTTCTGATCTAAACCTTTTTGCTCTCCTTCACCATCTCCTTCTGACTCGAATTCACTACTTTTTCCTACTGATGTATGCATTTTTTCTTTGACATTAATACATTCAAAAGAGACATGTTGATCTTCTAAAACAACATACACCTCTTGATCTTCATGGTAAATGTCTTCTTCTAAAATAAAAGCTTTATCACAAATCTGATTTTTTTGACAAGCAAAATCTTTATGAAATGAAGAAAACTCTTCACAACATCCTTCAAAAATATGTTCAACTGGAAAATAATTTTTACAAAAATAATTGAAGTTTGTATGGAAACATGTCAAAGAGTAAACACTTGCATTTGGAAGAGACCAACACCAGTTAAGAGAAATCCCTTCTAATGAATACCTGGAAATCTTAATTTGTACATCCTCATGTACAATTTCAAGCTGATGAATAAAGTCATGAAAATCCAAAAAGTGTTCAGCTGGCCCTTCCCACTCTTCTCCACAAAATCCGGGAAGCCTATTGTCCCATTCATCTCTACTAGGCACTGGATTAGGATAACCAGAAGTTTTTGAGAAATCACAGAATGCACACCTTTTGTTCATTTCATACCAGTGGAGTCGCCATTGAATTTTCTCTTCATGGAGTCGCCAGATAGATGATTACAACCAATGTAGTGTCCAACCTTTGTCTATCATCAAAGATTAGATCTATGTCATTCTCCCAAGGAAACTATGTTCACTTTCGTTCCCCGACAACGACGCCAATTTGTTATCTCTCCAGGAGTCCTTCTCAGGTTGTAGCTTGAAGAAGCCTGGTAACTTAAAGTATGTTTTGGTTTTCTGTGTGTGTTGGATCAAATGGGATAACTAAAAAATGGTTCACACTCAAGACACTTAAATATATATAACCAAATGAGACAATGCTTTCAAAAGTCAATAATTAGATAAATAACTGAACTGGTGGGTGAATAAAGACTATATTTATCAACCAAAACACCTATGTGATGGGCTGAATAAAGATAGTACAAATTACTATTAAATCAATGTTTATGAGTTGACCAATGAGATGAAAGTCATTTGCAACTAGACAAAATTAGATAACAGTAATCATCCAAAGTACAGGAAAAGAGAAAAGATGGCAATCTGACATTAACAGTGAAAGAAACCTGTGTATATGTATTATATGCAAAAGGTCTAGTACAATAGCAGTATGGTCTAATATCCAGACTCGAACCTCTTCTCCTTCAAGAGTCACAGGATTTATAGCCTTTACAAAACAGTTTCAGATCCTAAAAGAAAGGATTTGGTATGCTAATAATAGAAACAACACAACAACTTTTACAAAAAAGTGGATCTAATCCCTTTCCAAAAAAAATGATTTGTCTTCAGCCTTCTTAGTCTTCGACATCTGTACGAATGCTCTGATGTGTGATGAGATGAATGGTGTGTTTTTCCAATAGATGGAAATGACCTTCAACAGTTGTATAATAACCATGAACCTATTCACCTTGTATAATGCCTCAAAACTCTGAAACAATTTTCCCAAATGCATGTAGGAACTCGTTTGAAATTTCCTTTAATCACTTGTCTTCAAAAATCTTTGTCTTGAGCTCGAAATATATCTTTCCTCTACTTCTGTGGTTTCGAAGGCTTACTGGCCTGGGACAAGTGGAATTAGCCACCGAAATTCTTGGGATTCAACAACTAATTTTCCCTGAAAAGTGTGAGTTAGCCGTCGAAAGTCCTGGGTTAGACAAAAAAGAAAATACTTCAAAATTGGAGTTTGCCCTGCATTATTTGGAAGACTCTCGACGTAGGTTTTCAGCTTTTTCAATGCTTTCTCTTCTTGTGTTTTAACACCTCGACACTCCACAACATAGTTTGATGTTTTTCAGAAGGGACATTGTGTAGGGCGATTACAATTTGGGGGCTTCATCTGCAGAAAACATTATGTACAAATTCCTTTTAGGCAACATCTTGATCTATTGAGGCATGGATAGTACTAGATGAAATGGAATGATAGTTGTATATCCCCATTTGGGTTCTTAAGGAATACTTGGACTGTGTGCTCCAGCTTCAATCTCATGTCTAGTAAATGAAAATAGTTTAATTCCATTCAATAATAATAAACCTTCCTGAGACCCAATGGCGCACTTGTCTTATTATTGGAGTTATTTAGAACCCAACGCAATATCGTATGGACACCTATAATTTTGCCCTTTACACATGGAATCAAAATTTTAACTTGAACTGCAGTCTTGAGTCTGCTTGACTGTTGACTTCATTTGATACATGTGCAATCAACACGCCACGAAACTCATATTCAGGCTCATAAATTTAGCTTCTCCTCATAGCATCTTGGTTGATCATTTCTAACAAAAGACCAGTTCAAAATTGTAACTACGCAAGTGAGCATTCCTTCCATGGGTTGAGCAGTCATGCTTTGGGCCATTTTAGACCAAAACACAGTCATAAGATTTAGGCGACTGGCATCACCATAGATAACTGGTGGATTTACACAACGAGACCCATAAACTACACCCAACAATTGACTATAAATGCAAAATCCTTGGAGATGTTATCTTTATCAACAACAATTGTGACCATTCTATATCTCTGTGTCTTCTTACCGATTTGATAAAAACACTTAGCATATTTATTTGATACCTGCAAGTACTGGATACCCAAAAAATCTATCTATTGGGCACGAAAATAAAACCTTGAACACCTGTAAGTTGTTAGGTACCATTGTCTTGACACCTGCACATTAACACATGATATCTTTGATGAAATGAGTGGTGTCGGGCTTGGTAATTGTGGTGGGATTTGTGTATTTGGTTTGTGGATTGACATGAGACTTGACTCGTAGCTTGGGTCTGTAGGTTGACTCATGGCTTTGGCCTGTTGGTCCCTCCAATTTTTGATAAAAAGCCATAAAACTCGACAGACTAGGTTTTATGGATAGTACTAGATGAAATGGAATGATAGTTGTTTGGAATGATAGTTGTTTTTCCATGACTCGAACTTTGGCATATATTTTGATGTTTGGTATGGATTAGCATTAGAACACTCATACACTTTTTGATAATATTTTCAATATTTTATTTGACAATATAAAAAGGCATAAAATTAAGTTTCTAGGCAAAACTAACCAGATTTTGGAATGTAGGTCATAAGATACTATGGACAAAAAACGATCAACGAGAGCTTGATGAAGGATTTAGAATTATGATACTATCTAAGAGATCTAGGAAATCAACAAATCAAGTAAAAAGCGACGAAAACACTCTCAAAATACCATTACATTTTGATCGCTAACAGGATGAAGCCTGCGTGATGTTTGAAGAGATCGATGGACAAGGTTCACAACTGGACCAAGTGGTTGTGATAGTGGAACAACGCCTAGAAGGGCCTGTCACAATGAAAATGATCCATGAGTTCACTGAGTAGGAAGCTCAGGTGAAGCAGCAAGTCGAGGCAGCTTGAGCTAAGCTCGAGGCCTTAGAAGCAACGTTGCCCAGATCTGAGTGACTAGGGACGAGTCACAGGTGAGTTTTGGGGGCCTATTGGCCCTCGACCAAGTTTTGAGGAAACATTGGTCGCGTTTTACCACTTTTTGACTTAGATAGGTTGGTCGAAGATGGAGCGTCGAGGCGGAGTTGAGATCGCGGGATCTCACTTGTTTTATGGACCCAACAAGGGGTTCACTAGGGTTTTGGGTATTAGGGTTTAGGGGATGTCGGCCCATGGGTTTACCCATGTTTAGGCCTTTTTGTAAGGAATGTAAAAGTATAAATAAGTAAATAATGTAATGTAGAAGAGGGATTAGAAAGATGTGTAAGTAGCTAAGTGCAAGAGGCAGGTAGTTCTGAGTTGCTTTGTGCAACAAACTGTGTATGTAAGGCTCGATGCTTGTTAGAGGAGTTGGCTCTATGCCTTGACCTAATTTTGGGAAGGTGGATCTGGTGCTTAGTGCGCAGATGTCCACTGTGAAGCTTGAATCTATGGCTTAGTGCACAGGAGTAGAGAAATGTAAGAGATTGAAGCCTAATAAAGAAGAAGAAGCAGTTGGTGGACGTAGCCCCACACTGGGGTGAACCAAGTATATCATGTGTTGATGGTTTCCTTTGTGTTATGACGTTTATCCTTTGGATCTTCTTAGTGCATTGATTGTTATGAATGATAGATAGATCTATGAATGCTTAGTGCTTTATTTATGTTGAATGTGTTAGATCTAATTTATGTTGCTAAGTGCAAAGTGTATGTTGTCATTGTTACTGCGTCGATTTGTACTGAGGGTTTGATCTGTGATGTGAATAAGACTAGTGGGTTGATTCATGTTGTTCCTAAGTACTCTATGGAAGTGTTATAGTCACAGATCTGTGTCTTAGCTTGGTTATAGACACCTGAGTCATGTAACCTCCCTGCCTCTACCTCGGGTGAGACTTCGCCTGCATCGCAGGTGTTGCCGAAAGGGTCGGTAGTTAGGGTTTTGTTGGTGCGTTGTTGAAATGTTGAACCCTGGGTATGCCCCTGTGCCAACACTACATATTTCTTCCTGTTAATAATTTGGGCATTTCCTCACTGAAATATTCTTCAGGACAGAGTATAACTCTGCACGAGTAAAATAGTATAGTGGTCCTGACGACACACTTATTTGGGACCTATTCCATTGGATTCCCCTTTTCTCCCTGATTGTAGTCATACCCTTAATTTTTAATCCTTTTTGTTTCAGTGGACCCGACCCCTTCCCGGTTTCCCTACTTTTCCGCCTATTCCATTTTATTTCCCTTCTCGCACTGATTGTTTTGGTACCTATCACTTATAAGTTATTTTTTGTGGTCCCACCCACCCATTTTCCCTTCCCCACACTTCCCCTCTCCAAATGGCCACCACTCACAACCAAGAACTCCAAGCTTCCATAAATAAATCCCATGCCTCCATCGAACATATGACATCTGAGATTGGCTCTAGTAATTCCCGCATTGCAAAAGTAGAACACAAATTTGACACCATGGAAGCCAACTTCACAACCAAATTTACCACCCTCCAGTATGATTTCAATCAATTTTTGAACCTCCCTACGGGTCCTTCCTCATCAGACCAACCCGATGTTGTTGATTCCTCTGAGTCTCTGCATTTTCAGTCCAACTCCTTTCATCGTGAACCCTGTCTTCCCTGCGTAGAGGTCAATAAATTTGATGGCTCTGATCCTATGGGTTGGGTCACTCAAATGGAGCATTATTTTTCTCTGCATGGTATTACTAATGAGTTGGCCAAACTTCACTATGTTGTCCTCTATCTAGATCCTGAATGTCGTAAATGGTGGCAATGGCATAAAAATTCACGTCAGGGGTATATTTCCTAGACCCAATTTGTTGCATAGCTCTATGCCCGCTTTGATACTGATACCCACTATCTTGGTTGTTTGACCAAGTTGAAACAATCAGACATAGTGGAAGACTTTATCACCTCTTTTGAGCATTTGGCCTTTCGAATAGAGGGCATGTTAGATGTGTTCTTCCATGAATGCTTTATCAGTGGCCTCAAGGATGAAATTCGATCCCAGGTTCTCATGGTCTGCCCTCAGACTTGGTTAGACACTACAACACGTGTTAAAGAGGCCCAACAAGTTTTTTTTCCTAGAAAAAAAAACCCTCTTTTGTTCCTCGCCCTTGACCCACTAATCATAACCCGCCTATCACTCCCCTCAAGATCTAGAAATTAACTAGGGATGAAATGGTTGAACACTAATTGAAGGGTCTTTGCTATAATATTTTATGGGGCATAAGTGTAAGGAATAAAAAAAATTATGGCCATTTCCGAAGACGTTCCTGAATAAGATGTGACAGTTCCACTTGTTGAAGAGACCTCCCTTCACGATGCTACCCCAGAGCCCGTTGAACCACCTAAAGTTGAACCACTCATTCCCTTGCATGCTCTCACTAGCTTCTCTTCTCCCCAAACTCTCAATATCATTGGCTATATTAAGAATAGGAAGGTCATCATCCTGGTTGACAATGGTAGCACCCACAATTTTATTCATCGTCGCATTGCCTAGGAAACCAATTGATATATTTGTGCTATCAATAATTTTCAAATCATGATAGCCAATGGTGGGTCCATGAAATGTGGTGGGCGTTATGAAAATGTACGTCTTCAAATTGGACATTGCCACCTGAAATCTCATATGTTTTCCATCGAAATGGGCGGGTGTGACATTGTGCTAGGTGTTGAATGGTTACCCACTTTGGGTCCCGTTCTTATGGATTTTAAGGAATTAACCATGCAATTCCAACAGGAGGGACAAAGGTATCACTTCCAAGGTCTCACAGTTGGTTCTCCTGAGATCATGAGTTCCCATCGCATGGAAAAACTCCTCAAGAAAGGCCACTTCGGTATTATTGCTCAAATCCATTCTATTCACGTGGTTGAGACACCCTCTGTGCATCTTGACCTCCAATCTATTCTCTCTAAACACCAAATTGTTTTTTCTACTCCTTAGGGACTTTCTCCTTCTCGTCGTGTTCATGATCATTCCATACCCCTTGTTCATGGTAGTATTCCTCCTAGTGTTCTCCCTTATCGTCATCCCTTTTCCCAAAAGAATGAAATTGAGAAAACCGTGCAAGAATTACTCCAAGAGGGTGTTATCTGCCCTAGTACCAGCCCTTATTCTTATCCTGTGGTCATGGTACTTAATAAAGAAGGTACTTGGCGCATGTGTCCTAACTTTCGTGCCCTCAATAAACTAACCATCAAGGACAAGTTTCCCATTCTTGTCATTGATGATTTCTTGGATGAGTTGAGTGGTGCTCAATATTTCACCAAACTTGATCTACATTCTGGATACCACTAGATATGTATGCAAGATGTTGACATCCCCAAGACTTCTTTTCAAACTCATGAGGGTCACTATGAGTTCTTGGTCATGCCCTTTGGCCTTTGTAATTCCCCCTCCACCTTCCAAAGCCTCATGAATCATGTCTTCCATCCTTTTCTTTGTCATTTTTTCTTAGTTTTCTTTGATGATATTCTCATCTACAGTAAAACTTGGCAATCCAATCTTTCCCATGTGGATCAAGTTCTTCATCTACTCTCTTAGCATCAACTCTTCCTCAAACACTCTAAATGTACCTTTGGCGCCTCAGAAGTTGAGTACTTGGGTCATATTGTTGGCAAGGATGGTGTTTGGGTGGACTTTAAGAATATTGAAGCCATGCAAGATTGGCCTTGGCCCAAGACTATCAAAATCATGTATGGTTTTCTAGGTTTAACAGGATATTATCGCAAGTTTGTTCAGAATTATGGAAATATTGTGGGGCCTCTCACTGCTCTACTTAAAAATAATTCTTTCACTTGGACTCCCACGGATGATCAGGCCTTTAAAGCATTGAAGGCGACTATGTGCACTACTCTAGTCTTGGTCATTCTTGATTTCATAAATACCTTTGTCTTAGAATGTGATGCCTCTAGGAGAGGAATTGGAGCAATCCTTATGCAAGAGGGCATACCTTGGCCTTTACCAACAAACAATTGTGAGACCGCCATTTGGGCCAATAAATCTATGAAAAGGAAATGTTGGCTATTCTTCATGCAATAGATCTCTGGCGCCCTTATCTCTTGGGAAAACGCTTCCAAATTAAAACAGATCATCAAAGCCTCAAGTATTTTCTGGATCAACGACCTTCCTCTCTAGAGAAAAAAAAATAGGTAACTAAGATCTTTGGATATGATTATGAGATCATTTACAAGAAAGGAAAATAAAATGTGGTTGTTGACGCTCTTTCTCGAAAATATGAAGATGAAGGGTCCCTTTTCTCCCTATCCTTCATTGTCCCAGATTGGCTCCAAGCTGTTCACCAGGAATGGCTACAAGATCCTAAAATTTCACATGTGATCCAACAGTTGCAAGACAATTCTCCAGTGTCCCTAGGGTACTCTTGGCACAATGATGAGATTCTCTACAAAGTCTGTTTGTATTTAAGTAAATAGTCACAACTTAAATCCACGGTGATTTCTGAGCTTCATGCTACTCCCACCGTTGGACACTTAGGGTTTACCAAAACCTATGATAGGGTCAAATGTTATTTTTTGTGAGATGGTATGAAAAAGGATGTTCACACTTTTGTGGTAGAATGTGATGTTTGTCAATGTAACAAGGGAGAAACAATCAAATCCCTTGGAACACTCCAACCGCTTCTGATTCCACCCACTATTTGTAGGGATATCTTGATGGATTTCATTGTGGGATTATCTAAATTAGGAAATAAGTCAGTCATCATGGTGGTAGTTAATCGTCTTTCCAAGTATGCTCATTTATGTGCTCTTCAACATCCATCTACTGCATCCACTATGGCTCAAATTTTCATGGATCATGTCTTCAAGCTTCATGGCATGCCTCATTCTATTGTTTTTGATCGAGACCCCACTTTCACCATCAATTTTTAGCAAGAAATGTTC
The DNA here is from genome assembly GCA_009831015.1 of Picea engelmannii. Lineage (NCBI taxonomy): Eukaryota > Viridiplantae > Streptophyta > Pinopsida > Pinales > Pinaceae > Picea > Picea engelmannii. Next base: position 607,644 of record ML777215.1, on the reverse strand, counting down.
AGGCTACAGGGCACCCAATTGCATCTCAAAACCACCTATCATCCCTAGACTGATGGTCAAACTAAAGTTATCAACAACTATTTGGAGACTTATTTGAGGTGTTTTTCCTCTGAAAGTAAAAATCAATGGGCTCAGTGGTTATAATTACCTCAATAATGGTACAAGACTTCTGTAACATCCCACTCTTGTGTGTACTTCTGATGTGACTTATTCTTTGAGGACACTTGCGTGCAAGTGATCCCATTCATTATATGAGTGACTACTTCGCTTATGGATTATGATGATGAGATTGTGATTTATGATGTTATGTTATGTTATCATGTATAGACATGTGCTATTGATTGGTTTCTCCTCAGTGTGTAGGACTCTTGATAGGTTGAGGATGCAGACGACATCGATGGACCTCCTTGGAATTTGGATCGAGTCAGGGACTGGATTGTTTATGGTTTGTGTATTTTTGTTATTGCATATGTGACATATGACTGATATAATATGATGTTGTTTATGGATCATTGACATGTTGTTGATGGATGCAGGCTAATGATAGCCTGGTAATCAGACTCACATTTGGAGTAAAGGGGTCATGCACGAAAACCAGAGACATTGAGGGAAAGTTGTGGTAGCATCCCTGCCACAACCTACTAGCACTCTCGTCGTGGCTCAAACTGTAGGTTAACGATTACCTAGTTCGAGAAGTCCCATGATGTCATGAGGGTAGACTGTGACAGTCGTTCACGATGATTCTAAGGGGCACGCAATAAGGCAAGGTCCTTATTCCTTAGAGGCCCTTAGTCTCCCACAAGGTCACCTGACAGAGTATTGACTCGAGGGGTTTGATGTCTACCAAAATTAGTCAAAAGGCGAATGGAACCCTTGGAGCACGTAGTGCATCTTGAAGGGTATGTCGCACAAATAAAACAGGAATGCAATCGAGTGGCACCCTTGGAGCACGTAGTGTGTCTTGAAGGGCACGTCGTGATTTTAAATCGGACAAGTTAATAAACCTGGTACCTAGAAAACTATGCCTCCTTAGGACCTGGTCGGCCTTAAAATGAATGATGGTATGAGTAAAGTTTAATATCTATTTTTTTCCCTTAAAAATTGTCGCCAAGCCTAGTGAATTTAAAACCTAGGTCTAAGTAGAACATGTGAACAAAAAAAAACTAAATGGACATGTAACAAGAAGGGGGTAAAGAAAATTCAAACATTAATTATTAAAGTAAAATTTTAATGAAGAATTAAATTATTAAAAGGGTAAATTGTTGTTCATGTCTAAACTTGCTAATTCTGAACTTAGATAAAAAGGGGAACTTAAAGAAAAATGGGAATGTTTAACTTAGTAGGGAATCTAGCCTTTGGAACTTTCTATTTGTGAACTCAACTAGGCTTTAAGTAAGGCGTCAGTCATTTAAGAAATGTAAGGGAATAAAGGGACACCAAGGAACGTTTTTAAGAACGCTTTTAGGTGGGTGAGATAAATAGGCAAAATTGAATTAATTTATTTATTTATTTATGGTGCAACTAAGGGATTGGGTGACATGTGTCCGGGGGAGGTTTATCCTAATTAAATTTAATAAAAAGAATCTAATGAGGGTTTGGGAAACTAATCACTAAGAAAACTCTATAAAAAGGATGGCAGAGGAGGAGTATGGATCATGTCTAGTAGGCGTAAGGTTACACTGTCGATATTTTTATTGAATGATTTTCCTTGTGGGAGTTGGGATGCCCAGCTCGATTAGAGAGTGGTAGCTCGGCCTTGCGAGGTGAGCTAGGAGCTATCTTTCTCTGGTTCATGTGTGTGACCCCTTTGCGGATCGGGGGGCTCAGGGGGAAGAAGATTACCCCTAGTGTTGGCTGGGAGGTACCGGTGAGGTCTCAACGATTAGCAAGTAGGAGCAAGGAGGATTACCCGTGGTTGAATATCATCAACAAGTCCATCCGCTGGTTAAGGTAGACAGGTTCAATTTCACATTTGTAAAGTAGTTAAATTTTGTATGTGTTTTTATACGTAGATGGATGTGGCATTTGTTTGTAGTTCTATGCATGATTTTAAGGGTTCCTTTCCCCTTGTATTGTGTTGCCTGTAAATTTTCCCAGCTTGGGATTACGTTCATCCGCTATTCTGCATTTTTATTTTAAGATCTATGAGATTGTTTGCACATTCCCCACCTTGGTCCTTGTGGTTTCCTGGTGTTTTCTAATTCAATTGGCTCTAATATGCATGAAAAGGAACTCACCCACCCCCCCCTTTTTTTTTACCTCCAATTCATTTTTACACAGTAATTTAATGCCTTCATTACCCAACAATTTTATGCCTTTAATCTCTGCGTTTTTGGTTGATCCATGATGTTATTTACCTTGCGTGGAGGCCTGGAAATTACCCCACGATTTACAGCTTTCGTCACGGCATTTCCCTTTTCTTCACCTTGTCCAACGAGATCCATCTCCTTTCCTCCATGACTGGGTTACCTCTGCGATGATGGGGGAAAGTGTAACCTTGCGTCCTTGCCTTTCTCAGAGTTGTATGTGTTTTTTTTGTGTTTGTTTCTCCCCACAACCTTTCCTCACCATTCAACCCTTTCGCTAATACTTTTCTAAGTACCTTGTGTGTTGGAAAAAGGAAAAAGAAAAATAAAACTCCTTTGGTCTTACCTTTGGACCCCTCACCTTCACACCGATGCCCAACATAAATACATCACTACCCTCTGTGAATTTCTTAGATTTTATCATGGAGATTACCTTATCCTTTATGCCTCTGTGTTTTCTCCCTCCCCAATGGCATTTTTCCAGAGTTATCTATGCGATTTCATTCACACTCTTGACCAGCGTTGGTGGGCATCCCCTGGGCATTTTGTTTTTTTTTGTTTTTTCCATTTGATTATACACAACATCAAAACGTGTTTTCCCTGCTTATGAAGAGGCTCGGTGTCTTCATTCTAAAATTGTTCTTACATAGCATCAAATTGTGTTTTATGTGCTTATGAAGAGGCTTGATGTATTCATTCCAACATTTTTCTTACATAGCTTTAAAAACTCTGTGTTACCCTATGTGTGAGCAGAAGAGAGCACTATCATGCTGGATTTAAAATCACCCTTATAGCTCAACGACCTTTACCATTTCTCCAACGATTTTTCTCTCTCTCTGCCAGTGATTTCTTCACCTCATGTACATTGTGATTCGCCCTTCCATCTCTGATAGGAGCTTGAAATTTCTTTGACTGGGTTTACTCTGCAAAATTTGGGAGAAGGAACATTGTTTTAACCTATGTTCTCTTTTTAAAACTCAGAGAATCTCACTAAAGGTTTCTTTGCGTTGATCTAGGTAGTTATAACCCTACGAATTTCAATTTTTGGCTCAATGATTCCTTTCCATCTATGTTTTGAGCTCATCATTGGTAGGTTTCCTTAAGCGTTTCCATGTTTTCTTATTGCCTTTCTCATTTATGAAGCTGCAAGTATCATAGGATGTCATAATCCTTAACCCTTGGTGTTAACTTTCAGCGAGATCCTGGTTGCATGCAACATTACCTTATTCTATGTGCCTTACCATCTTCACTCAGCATAAATTGCCCCTTTCTTTATTTGTGATGACACTTGGAGACTTATTATCTTGGTCATCCTTTTCTAGGGCGCATTCCTTCCTAATGTTTCTCTCGGAATTTATATGCTAAAGTTATGTTAGGCACTAAATTTTAACCCTTACCATTATATTATTCGGCAATAAATTTACTTTTGTATTGTGTAATTGGTCGCTACTTTGGGTCTCTGTCTCTCTAACTGAACCTTAAAGACAAAAACCTTATACTATTATTCATATGGTACCTTGCCGCCAATTTATTTTTATTCCTTGGCCTTTAAATATTTTAAAGGTTTTTGAATGGATTAAATTAAGGTGTTAGGTTAAATGTCTATGGCTACCTTATATTATTTATACATTTCTTCATGTGAGTTAGTTTCTTCTAAAGGATACGTTAAGATGAATTATTTAAAGCTCTTGCACCATTAAGTCGGGTTAGGTTATAAAGGTTGATTGATTATTAATGGCATTCTTGCACGCCTTGAATCAATGATATATGAACGACAGATTACTTGACATTAGAAGCTCGCGCTTATGGAATTCATGTAATGTATGATAATTATTGATTCTTAGACTTCTTGCACAATTGAATTTTAGGTAATCAATGGGGTTTAGATTTAGGACTTCTTGCGAATTGGATTGTATGTCATAAATTGAGTTATAGATCTTAGATCCTTGCGCATTTGGATTTTATGTGTTGAATGATGGATTAGTAATATTTTCTTGCGTCAAAAAATGTATTAATGAATGATGGACTACTATCTTTACGTGTGTTAATAGATTTATCAATGAACTGGATTATTAACCTTTATTGCGCCATTAAATTATTAACGAATGATTGATGTAGACATTAGACTTCCTGCGCTTATGAATTTTTGTCATGTGCAATGGTTTAGAATGGTTTATCTTGTGCTTACCTTGAAAATCATGTTGATTATTGTAAATTCGATGATTGATTTAATCGTGCACCTGGAAGTAAGTAGATATTTGTTGCGTCTTAAAAATAATGATAAGTGGATTATTTATGCCTTGGCTTATGTCGTTGTTTGATTGATTTAGTAATTTAGTTCTCATGCACCATGGAATTTTTATGTTACATGTGTTGGTTTATTGGAATGCTATCACTCCTTGATGATCGTTGATGATGTTGATTTAGCTTAGATGGCATGGACTTTATTGTGTGGGTGGGATGTAGACACCTCCTTGTTCCTCAGAATAGTCACTAGCCCTGAGACCTTAAATGGTCAAAATTGATGGGAACCTGGGCTTGAGCGTTGCTTATGTGTCCTAGAGGTCCTAACCATGCAGGGTAGGTTGGGCAAGTAGTCATCTTGTATTTATTTCCTGATTGAATGTAGTCGTGAATTGTTTCAAGATATTGTGATGGGCTAATCTGCTACGCTATTTATGTTTATGTGTCGCTATCCTTTGTTAACACGTTGATTGAATTGATATTTATTTCAATGACGAGTAGTGGGTGATGTTGTTACCTTGTGTCGTTATTCATTATGATTTATCCTGTTTATGCATCATCATTTGTTGTATGAATGCAATGCTCTTGGGTTTCTATTTATTTTTGTTAATGTGGCATTATTCATGGAAGTAATATGGCGGGGTTATGTCGCGATTGATTGATAGTGTGTTAATATTGTTTCATTAATATATATTGGATGATGTGACATGATGTAGATATTAATTGTGTTGTATATTTCCTAACGCGACAAAAAAAAATTGACCTATTGTTTGTCGCTTTTGTTGTCGTAACGGTGGGGTTGTTACATATGGTATTAGAGTGGGTTCAACCCTGTGACTGTGGATATCCATGCCTTCCACTTACTTAAGACCTTGATTTATACTCAGCATTAATTGAATTATTACCCTGTCCTTGTGGTAATCACGGTTAGAGGACATCGAAGAGATTCACGATGTGGTGCCAGGGCAGGAGGCGCAACACCTCCAGTATCACCCATGCCAGAGGGGTCCAACCCCCAAGGAGAGGAACAAGTCTTGAGCATGATCGGATTGTCACATGAGATGCGTTGGGTTTGACAGGGTCCTTCCAGGGAAATTTCAGAGATCTTGACCAGCCGTCTATGCTGAGATAAGGACAGGGTGCCTATACCCCTGAGGGTCCATCACGCACCCCAGCCAGTACTGGTAGATTTCACGGAAAAATAAAGAGGTTTAAGTTCCCGAGTTCACGAGTGCCACAGACGGCTCAACCATCGAGGCATGGCTGGAGAGACAGGCGATGTGCTTCACGCTTCATGATTTCAACCTCCAACATGAAGGTCCACTTAGGCGGTCTTCAGTTAAAGGGGAACGCTCTTCTATGGAGGAAGACGTTCGTACCTTAACTAAACATGGTTGACGAAGTCGTGTTAGGGGAACGGTCCAAGGAATGATTCCGGGAGAAGTAATTGCCAAAGGAATTCATTGAGCGCCTTACGACAGGGTGGTCGTATGGTGTCAAATTAGGAGACCAAATTTATGGAGCTACTTCGGTATGCCACGCATATGAACATGAAGAAGCTGGAGATCAACAAGTTCATGACCGACCTTAACTCCAGATTTCATGCGAAGGTGAGGATATAAATGCCTCATAAGTTGCACGATGCAGTCAAGTAGGCCTCTTAGATAAGGAATATTTGACTGCAAGAGTCCAGGAAGGACTCCTACAAGACCATGGGAGTAGGGGTTGTTGCTTTCATAAAAATGGGATTGAAAAATATCACATCGCTCTTATTTTCCATTATAGCCTTGACAAGGAAACTCCCCCACCATCTACCTCTTCTTGTTGATAATCTCATAATCCAAACAATACACACAAAGTGAATGAGTGAGTGAGACTAGTTCAGTGGACTTGTAGGTTTCCCAGTCTCCATGAAGCTTGAACCTTTGACCCAATATCTAGAAAAAACCACAAAGACACCGAAACACATACCAACCTCTTCTTTTTTTTCATGGGGGGAAATGTATTATGTCAATCTAATAAGTTTCCTCACTTGTTTCTCCATCTCTACAATAAGTTTTGTGACCATCTACAAAACACTCGCAAGAAATACAATAAGTATTTGGGAAGAATCATATTTAGTCAATTTCAAGGATTGCAATATTCAAAATGTTGACTAGTACCCTGTAATATAAACCTTGAACGTGCCTACCATGTGTTCTATCCAACCATCCACACGTCCTTTGCATTGACGTATGTCAATGATTATGGGAGGAAAATGTATTTGTGTTTTAATTTACCTTCAATCTCTATTAAGTGGAAACCACTCCCAAAACATGTGGCAATAGCATGTTAATTATGAGACTCCAAAAAAATTCATAAAACCACCTCCAAGCACTTCATAGCCACTTTTAATGTATGGCATGGATTTTATATTTGACTTCCTTTGACATGGTAAGTGGAAAATATTTTAATTTGGACTTTTTGGATAACATATGCTATTTAATTTGGAATAAAAGTTTATGTTTCAATATTGGGTGACATATTTAGCCTATAATAGCTTATGTTATGCATTATTTACCAAATACACTTCAGCAAAGGGATGGATTTTGATAATGCACAATGGCTATTGATTTAGGTGTATGAAATGCAAGTTCTAGCATGAGATTTATGAATTCATAGAATAGTTAGATGCAAGACTCGGGTAATGAGAGAAGATAAATAGATAAATTAACAAAGACCAAGACTCGGTCTTTATAACGATGAATTAGTAATCCACACAATAATATATTTGGTTCCAAGGTTAATCTGGTGAGGCTCATAGTTATTATCGATGATCATATGACAAACTAGGTTGATAGGTACAAGTATTGAGGTCAAGTCCAAGAAACATTGATGGCCAATTCAAAAAAATATTAATGGATGGTAATATGTATAGGTAGTTATGAGATAGGAGGAACTTGCCACATCATGAAATTATTTGAACCTTTCCAAGCACAATGTTATTATTCCTTTTCTTTGAATCCATTTCTTAGCGTACGATTTAAGAGGGTATATTTGAAGAATCTTGTCTACCTAGTTCCCCTTTATGTATATGTTCAAAGAATATTTTGGATGTCCCATGTAATAATGATCTACCCAAGAAGGAAATCTACTAGAGAAGGTGACCAAACAAACCATAGTCCGTATTTTGACCAAAAATTTCTCAGGGGCGCAAATCGGAACAGGGGTGCACCATTGGTTTTGGGTGACCAAGAAACGGAGATTGAATGTTGGGATGATCTGAGAGTAGCCAAGAGGATGTGGCTATCTCAGAGTGAGTCCCAAGGATCAATGGGATAAGCTCAGTGCATCCATAGAGGAGGGCATACTTACTTCATCCCAGCAAAGGAAAAACTAGCAAGGGTGCAAACCCCAGGTTGGTGCGCCCTCCTTTCTACCTTAGAAACATGCAAGAAAACTATTTTCTCCCTGAGAGATTGGCTAGATAACGTAGTAATATCTCTCTCAGAGGTGGAAGCATGGAAAATGGAGCAACCAAAATGCATCGCACTGGCTAACCTTAAGAACCCCCAAAAACAAAAATGCAGCAAATGTGAAATGTAAACTCAGAAAACAAAAAACAAATGAGACACATAGCTTCAGGAAAAAGATAAGAATTCTTTATTTGAGTCTTGGTTCACCTTATATACTGAGGGAACCATTTATTTACATGTTCTTAATTAAATAACATCAAAATGTGAAAATGGGTCGCGCCTAGGTGGTTGACTTGTGCGCTCCAGGTGGGCGTTCCCCTAGGTGGCCTCCTTGGCCCAATTCCTCCCTGTTTAGATCTGGAAGCATCCCATATTCCATGAGAATGTGAGGAAACTTGTTATGCAATACTTTAGCTATGATCCACTTTGCCTGAGCTAAATTTTGGCCTAGGTGGGCTACCAAATATGAAGTCTATGTCCGGTGCCTTGTAGAGCGAGTCTGGGTGTCGAGTAGAGTGTCATTGGCCAATGGGAGTTGGAAATCAAGAATTTTGTCCATTGGATGAGTAATGGTGACTGTTCCTTCCAAGAGGGGAGGCTCAAACAACTTTAAGTGATTTACATTAATAACATTGTGGATTACCAGTTGTGGTGGAAAATCCAACCTATAATCATTTTCTCCGATCTTGTCGAGGATGGTATACAGACCATATCTTTTTGGCAGAATCTTGTGATGGTGGCCATTGAAGTGCTTCATATCCAAGTGTAACCATTCTTGATCCCTCAGTTGAAAGGACATGAAGTTCCTTTGTTTGTCATGGTGTTGTTTGGCATGCTCTTGAGCTGATTTAAGTGTTGTTGTTATTACAGTGTGGCGTTGTTCAATTTGTTGGAGAAACCATTATGCTAAGAGTTGTTCTTGTTGTTGATGGAAGGTAACTTGAGGATCCCAAGTGAGAGGGATATCAGTTGGAGATGTTGGTTGGAAGCCCAAGCAGAATTCAAAAGGTGAAAACCCTATAGAAGAATGTGTTGCCTTGTTGTAGCTATGTTGTAGAATGTGAAGGTAATTGTCCCATTGTTTGTTGTGCCCAAAGTGAGTCTGGAGAGCATGAACCAATACTCTGTTGACAACCTCTATTTGGCCATCCGTTTTAGGATGGAATGCAGTAGAAAACTTGAGGTGGCACCCCAATAACACCCATATTGTCTTCCAAAATGTGTTGAGGAAGCAAGAATCTTTATCTGAGATGATAGTGTCTGGGAGGCCAAAATGGGGCCAGACATGTCGGAAGTAAAGTTCCACTGTTTGCATTGTTGTAGTAGTCTTTGTGCATGGGATAAAAGGTGTCATTTTTCTTAAGTGACATACCACTACCCAGATTGCATCATGTTTCTTTTGGGTTGTTGAAATTTCACTGAGGAAGTCCATTGAGATTGACTCCCAAGGGAGAGAAGGAAGAGGCAGTGGTTGATATAACCCATGCTTCCGGTTGGATGGCTTGGATTGTGAGCATAATGCATAGGCTCTGATAAATTTTTCAACTTGAGGTTGCATGGAAGGCCAATGGAAATGGCGTTGCAGATGTTGGATGGTATTTGTGATATTGAAGTGATACCCATAGGCTGATGCATGTGCCTCCTTGACGAGAAAGAGGCGGTCCTCTGAGTATCGAACACATAACAAATTCAACTTATAGAGCCACCCATTCCGAATAGTGTAGTCTAGGAAGTGGGTCTGATTGATCACTGTGGGAGTTTGCAATGCCCCCCAAATCTCTTGAAATTAGGGGTCAGTAGCATATTGATCCTTCCATGTGTCATAGATAGCACATCACACTTCTAGAATTGAAAGAACTGGAGTGGGATTTTGGCTTAGCAAATCAACCATCTTATTAGAAGTGTCTTTCTTATTGTTATCACCATAACAATTTTCTTTTGATGGAATCCAAGTCTCGAAATTTGGTGAGGAGCTACATCGATATGGAGGCACTATAGTTTGGAGTACTAGGTCACATCTAGTGGAGAAGGGCTAAATATAGCGGAAGCATGGAATTTGATGGGGCCCGATAGGCCACAGATCTTAAACAACCCAGATCGATGGTCAAGAGATGTATCGGGTGAGGAAATAACATGAAGGTTAATCGCTCGAGAGAAGGCCAGGGGAAATACCGTGGTTTCAACTTGCAGACACATGGCGCCACCAAAGGCATATCGGGGAAAAAAGAGGTCTACGCAAAACCGCTTTGCCTCACCCCCGATATCGAAAAGCACATATAAAAGGAGGGCCTCGGTTATTATTTTATGATATTTTGAATCATTTGAATGTTTTAAAATTGGTGCAAACACTCCATTCAAACTAAAGCTCAACAGTGAACCAGACTTGCACATTCTCCACTCATTCACAGGTATTTTTCATCATGGCCATAAATCTTCTACTACAGAAACTGGATCAAGCGTTGATGGATTGGTTTAGGATATGTCCCAAGTAAGCTTGAAGACAGGGGATATCAAGAGCCTTAAGGAGGTCATAGAAAAGCTACAGTAAGAGATAAAAATGAGGGATGAAAAGATGGCCCAATTCCAAAAGGAAAATCAAGATTTTCAAGAAAGGGTGAACAAGTTGAAGATGAGGTTGAAAGGCAAAGTACTATTGCAAGGAGATAAACATGTAATCTGGGATGCTATTGTTGTTGAAGCTGCTAAGTTCAGGGTGTATTTAAATTTTATAAATGATAAAGACAACATGGCTATCACTGCCCGAAGCAGGTCTACTGTTGTAAATGAAACACTTGCGAAAAAGCCCTCAGAATAGGCCCAAAACGCTATAAATTTGTTGAATTATGTTCCCATTGCTGAACTTCAGACCATTGGGGTCAAAGACAAGACTTCATTGATCATTTGGGCCAGGAGGATCATTGCTAAGAACAATTTTCTCAAGTCAGTTCAAACCAAATCCGTGCAGATGGAGCAGAGTATAAAAGAATTTAAGGATACATTTGAAAAATTGTTTATCAAAGGCCTCCAACAATTTTGGGATGGCAAAGGGAAATTATACTACCAAGAGCAGTACAACTCCCTCCTCACACAATGCAGAATGGATCATTCCAAGTTTGAGGGCCCGAAAGAAATCTTGAAGGGACCGATTCTGGTGGAATATCTAACCACATATTTTGAGATCTTAAATCATTTTAAGATAGTAAAGATTGGGTTGCCAACTATGTCTTATGCCACTTGCATCGATATTGATATTCTGATAAAGGAAATGATGGATTACGAGATTCCTTCTGACTCACAATGGAAGGAGATCATGTGGGAAGTCAAGACAAAGTGCAATTTTCCAGGGACCAACAAATAACTTCCAGATGTCACCAGATTGGCGAGTTCGACAGGAGATCGGAGCAAGACAAATGGAAAAGAGGAATCTGAGCAATCAAAGAAATTTATCCCTAATTTATGAAACATTTTGTTTAATCATTGTAAATCGGTTCGCCTACCGAAACCATTGGTTTGTAATTATTGTAGTCAGTTTTAGAAACTGAAACGCTTTAGTTTCAGCCATTGTAATCGAATTGTATAATTACTAGAAATTATGAACGAATTAATGTTGGCAGAAGTGCAAGGGCACCTTTTTGTTGTTTCTGAACTCAATTGTAATTTTTCGGATCTGAATTGAATACATATGGAGAATCTTTTGAAGTCTCTATGAATAGATTCTAATGGTGGTGATATGAGTTTTGTATTCTCTCATTGTATGTATTTCCTTTTTTCTTTAATTCCATTTACATTACCTTCTGTTTAAATTGGAGAGTTAAAGGCCCATAATTCATCTTATGATGCTCTTGGCTTAAGCAATTTAAACTGTGTAATTTTCTTCCTAGCTAATTCAGAATTCATTTCAATTATGCTCTGATACAATTATTTGTTTTCTCCTTCTTCCTACACTCTTCTTAAATTCAATTTACAAATCAGATTCATTGCCTCATTTAGCTTTTATCCTCTGGAGAGTTCTATCGACCAGTCATTGTTTTCATTCACTTTCAGAATTTTGACTCCATAGCCCTAAGTGTCCCTCCCCTTCCTCACCGACAATTTTATAAAAAAAACCCAAACAAACTAAATCTAGCCACTGGTTGCCAAATATATATCAAGTGACATGAGAGAGCCCTCTTTGAGTTGATCAGGCTAGTTCCCAGCTCTAAAGTAGGTCAAAACAATTACCTCTGTCATTTTTCTATCAGCCGGAAAATTTTTACAGAGTGCTAACATTTTGGTGTCGTTGTTGTGGAACGAAAGTGAAATATTCCCTGGGAAAAACGACCTGAAGCTCTAGTTTGGTCCCAGAGGGTGAAAATGGATCAAATACCTTATTGGATGAGATTATTTTTTCCCTGGCGACTCTGTTACCAAGATACCATTTTCACCAAACAGTGTGAGCTAGAAATCTTGGCTCACAAGAGAACTCACACCAGGAGCAACCCAGACCCAGAAGATGCAATCCCTATGTCTAATCCTGAAAATCTCGTACATACAAGAAACGAAAAGCAAGTAAACCCAGTGTTGCGTCTAGATCGATGTTTGTCCTTACCCAAATATGGAGTGACGAGCATTGAAGACCTTGAGTTTGACGTGAAATTTGAACAAACTCTTTTTAGAACCAAGTCTGAATCTTGTTTAAGCGAAGTCATCTTTGATGAAAAAAGTTTCTGAGATTTGATTTTAGCTGCATCTATCAGGCCTATAGTGATTCATACTCAGAACCAACAGCTGCTCTAACCCCTCAGAACCACCATGGAAACTATATTTTCTCCCCTCGTACTACCTACTCAGCTACATGATTTACCTCAAGACTATAACCTAAGGATCAAACTGTATGATGTTGAAGGTAACATATCAGCCCAGAAACACCTAGATTGGTTTAACGGTTTCATAGACTTAGAGGAGGTGGAATTTGAAGACGTAAAAAGCAGAGTGTTTACACAAAGACTTGCAGGAGAAGTGAGGAAGTGGTTCATATCCCTTCCAACAACTAGTATCGTAGATTTTGAGGCCTTTGAAACTAGCTTCCTTGCAAAATGAGGCGACAAGAAAAATCCCCTTCAGTTTTTGACCCAATATAACAACATGAAGAGGTCACCTGAAGAAACAGTGCAGGATTTCTCAGCTATATTCCTAAATTTCTATAATTTGATTCATGTTGAGGTAAACCCCCCCCCCCCTAAAGTTGTTGAGCTCAGATATGTTGATTCTTTTGAAAGTGATTTTTCTTTGTTATTGAGAGAATGAAGATCTGCTACACTAGATGATATGATGACTGGTGCCATAGAATTCAAAGTGAATCTAATGGCTTCAGGGAAGATAAAGTCTAAATCTAGAAGGGGCATGAACAAAACTCAAGATAAGGCATAGCCTTCAACCTCACAAACATCAGAAGAAAGGTTTGAAACTATGATGAGAACCATGGAGAGGATGATGGAAAGAATGGCCCTGGGTAATAGGCATAACCCCAGAGAACAGGCTGATGGTACTCCTAGAAATCTGAGGAGGCCAATAATCCCACAAATTATACAAAGAGAGCAAAGAAATTAGGGGAATAAGGCAAATCAGGCAAATCAAGCATATCAGGTGAATCAGGGAAACCAAAGGAATCAGGGGGATCAAAAAATAAGACCTCCTTTTCAAAATAATTATGTAAACGAGAATTATGATGGATACTATGAAGACAATGTGAATTTCTATGATGATAAAGAAACGGAGGTGTTTTTGACTAAAGAAGAACATGACCACTTCATGGATGCAAGTGAGATCTTTCTACAGGATGAGGAGGAAAGGTTATCAGTAGAAAGGGAGGATTACCAAGAAGGATTACAATATGCTATCATGCAATTCCAAAGACAATACAATCTTCGAAATCAGAGAGTGCCTGAAAACTTCCCAAAGGGAAATCCTCCAAAAGGAAACCCCACCAAAGAATCTCGAAGTAACATACCCTCTTCAAGTCAATCCAAAAAGGATCCTACTGCAAAATATTTTGATATGAAGGATTCTGTTGCAAAATATTCTGCTGCAAAAGGTACTGTGGACAAAGGAAAGAATAAATAAGAACCCTAGAAGAAAATATTGGAGGCGAGAAAAGAAATGGTCACCAAAGAGGTAGAGAAAATCTCATCCTCTTTTAATTTTGAAAGTGAGATGGCCAAGATCAAAATTTATGTACCATTTAATGAATTAATCAAGAATAGCGTTTATAGAAATCATATCATCAAAATTCTTAAGATGGAAAAAGATTCTGATACCCTGAACACACAAGATGATCACCCTACCATCTTATTTGGACCAAGAGTAGAAGAAAATGTTGATAATGAAGAAGTCCCCCCTTTCTATGTTAGCCTGAAAATCAATGATATGAATCTACACAATGCCATGTTGGATTTCGGAGCATCTCATAACCTAATACCCAAGGTGGTGATGGACCAACTAGGTCTGGACATCACAAGACCTTACAAAGACCTGTTCTCTTCTGATTCCAGGAATGTGAAATGCCTAGGTATTATTAAAGATTTGGTGGTATCTTTAGCACAAATCCCAGCAAAAAACATGGTTATGGATGTAGTGGTTGCTAACATCCCTTCTAAGTTTGGCATGTTGTTGTCAAGGTCTTGTGCAGCGAAATTGAAAGGAACCCTCCAGATGGACATGTCATATGCCACCATCCCTATGTTTGGTCAGGACAAAAGGTTGTACAGAGAATTCTTTCTCAAATACATGGTCAGCAACAATTCATAGCCTAGTAATCACCCCATCTACTTCGTGGAAACTGAGTTGGGATCTTCGATTTTATTCAACAACCTATGTTTCGAAGAGAAAGAACCAAAAATTGATATGGCTGACAAAGAGAGATTTGATCAGCACATTGAAAAGTATCCAGAGCATTAGGATAACGCAGAAGAGTAGACATGGAAGATGATTTTTGATGGATCTTCCTGCAGAGAGGGAGAAGGGGTTGGCGTATGGATCAATCACCCTAAAGGAGATTCAAAATTATATTCTTATAAACTTGTTTTTGAATGCACAAATAACATGGCCAAATATGAAGCATTAATATTGGGGTTGAAGGTTTTGAAAGAATTGGGTGCAAAAAGAATAGTTGTACATGGAGACTCTGAGATAATTATCAATCAAATCAAAGGCACATACCAAGAAAAACATCCCAGACTGAGGGCTTATAAGAACTTGGTACTAGACCTCCTCGAGAAATTTCCATAATATAATCTTTCAGCAATTCCAAGAGAACAAAATCAGGTTGTTGATGCCTTGGTTACTTCAGCAGCAGTTTTAAAAGTTCTAATTTTCCCTAACAGAAAATACAAGGTTGAGGTAAAGTACAGGCCAATAGTATCAGATAATATGAAGTACTGGAAAGATTTTGAAGATGACAAACAGATAGAAATAATCCTTAAGATGGAGAATGAATTCAAGAATTTAAACATTGATGATGAATATTGTGATGATCAAGTGGATCCAGCTGCATTCACAAAGGAGGGGTATTTCGACAATCAGATTGCAGGCAGAGATATCATTCAGCTAAAGAGCAACATCATTCCCAAAGGTCTGGTCTCATTGGAGAAACTATTTGATAATAAGGATGTGGCCAAAAGTCCAAAGATTACAGTAAATGAAGGGGATGTGGAAGATTGCAATATTGGGACTCCAGAGAATCCAAAGATCATTAAGTTGTCCAAAACACTAAGCCCTGAAGTCAAGGAGAAATATATCAAATTGATGAAAGAGTTACCTAATGTTTTCTCCTGGAGATATGATGATTTGAAAGTTTATGACACCAGTATAATCCAGCATGTTATCCCAATCAGAGAAGATCACAAACCTTTCAAATAGAAATTAAGAAGGATAAATCCTTTACTGTTTCCTTTGATCGAGAAAGAAGTAAAGAAACTATTTGAAGCCAAAATCATAGTGTCCCTAAGATTTTCTAAATGGGTGGAAAATTTGGTGCCAGTCAGAAAAAAGAGTGGAGAAATCAGGTTGTGTGTGGATTTCAGGAATCTGAACAAAGTATCTCTAAAGGACAACTACCCACTACCTAAGATGGATCATATTTTACAGAAGGTGGTAGGTTCTCAGAAAATGTCAATGTTAGATGGCTTCTCTAGGTACAATCAGGTTATGGTGCACCCTGATGATCAATAAAAGACAACATTTACTATGCCATGGGGAACATTCATGTATGCCAAGATGCCCTTTGGGCTTATAAATGCAGGGGCAATGTTTCAAAGAGCTATGGACATATATTTTGATGATGAAAAAGACATTCATTGTTATCTACCTTGATGAAATCACTTTGTATTTTGCCTCAGATGAGGAACACCTTAAGCATCTTAGAAGGGCGTTTCAAAAATGTATAAAATTTGGGATCTCGATGAATCCTAAGAAGTCAAATTTCGCAATGGAAGAAGGAAATCTGCAGGGTCACATTATTTCAAAAAAAGGGATAAAGGTAGACCCCAGCAGAGTTGAAGGCATCTTAAAAATTGGCATACCCAAAAGTAAAAAGGAAGTACAATCTTTCCTGGGCAAAGTGAATTTTCTGAGAAGGTTTATCCCAAATTTGGCCGAAATCATAAAGTATATCACCAACATGCTCAAGAAAGGGAATGAAATAAAATGGACCCCTGATGCCATAAAATACTTTGAAGACATTAAAGTGGCATTAACCAAGGCTCCAGTACTGGCCAACCCAAACTTTGAAAAGGACTTCATATTATTTTGTTTTGCCTCAGAGCACACAATTGTTGGTGTTTTACTGCAGAAAGATGAGAAGAATTTTGAGAATCTCATAGCATATTACAGCAAGACATTGAGGGATGCTCCTTTGAAATATGATATCATGGAGAAGAAAGCATATGCATTAGTCAAGGCCTTGAAAGAATTCAGAGTTTACATCTTGCATTCTCATACTACTTCTTATGTTCCCAGTAGCTCTTTGAAAGACATTTTAACCCAACCTGATCCTAAAGGGAAGAGAGGTAAATGGATAGCAGTGTTGTTAGAATACGACCTTGAGATCAAACCCACCAAGTTGATCAAGGGACGGTGGCTTGCAAAGATGATGGCACAGACCAATTGTGAACTCTTAGGAATAAATTTCATTGCAAACCTATCAGAAGGCGCAAAAGAAGAAATAACTCCTTGAATATCCCAGAAATTTCTTGATTCTACTTGGTATGTAGATACCATCTTTGTGTTGAAAAATTTGCAGGCTCCTCCTGAATTTAGTAAACCAAAGGCCAAATTCTTGAAACTGAAGGCAACAAAGTTTTGTATAGTGAATCAATATCTATATTGGAAAGATCTGAGGGGAATCTTGTTGAGTTGTTTGTTGGAAGAAGAAGTAGAAAAGAACATTAGAGAGTTCCTAGACAACTATGCATAAGATTTTGAGGGTTGGGTTCTATTGGCCTAGAATTTTTCTCGATGTCTATAAAGAGGTTTCAAAATTCCATGAATGCCATATTTTTTATGGAAAAGGAAAATTGGGGCCTCTGCGTTTGAAACCCATTTTTGTGGAAGCTCCTTTCAGATAGTGGGGCCTTGATTTTATAGGGGAAATACATCCACAATCCTCAACCCAACACAAGTGGATTATGTTGGAGTTACTTCACACACACCTAGGATTTTTTTTTCCTAAGGTTATTCCTTTTTTATTAGTCATAATTAGTCATTATCCAGTCTCCTATATTTTAGGGGAGAATATTCCACCTGGAGAATATTCTCTTTCAGTTGACACTTTAGTTTGACTAAGTTGAGTTGAGTTTAGATGTTGCATTGGGATCATCACCACGCTAATTCGACATTTCCTTGGTATCATCACTAGAGTGGTGCATTATCCTTGATTCCCTGAGTTAACTCCTCACTACTCTCTGTTCAGCCAGTTAACTGAAGACTAGTTGACTAGTTAACTCAACTAGGTGGCAGTTCACTCCTGTAACTGTTTGAGAGACTAGAATAGGTGGCAATTCACTCTCGTAATTGCTGGTGTGTGTCCAGATCACTCTATACCACCACTATGGTGCATTGGTTCACCTCAATTCGAACTCATTGAGTTATACATAGTATATCATGTGTAAATTATTCATTATTCACAACAGTTAATGAGAATTCTTCCATTCTTTCTCTCCTTCTTCTTCTTTCTCCAATTCTTTCTAAAAAAGTGTGTATTATTGTTTATATAGATATATTTTGTGCAGTTTCAACACATTTACATGGTATCAGAGCCGATGGACTGCTAAGAAAAAGCTACACCAAAATTTGTTTGCAGGTACAAAAGATTGAAGACAGCAGAAAGATGAAATTCCAAAAAGAATTCATTCTTACACCTTACAACTATTTTGCATAGAAGGAGAAAATAGCCATACATCTCCGATCCAGAGGGTTGTATGGGATAACCATGAATACAGATCCAGAGCCAACATCAGCCATAGAAAAATCCAAGCACTTAAATCGCATGGATGAGGCACTCAGAACAATTTGCAGTCTTATTTCTCCCGATCTCCTTTTTCATATATCTTCCTATAAGACTCCCAATGAATCCTGGACCATATTGGAAGGGATCTTTGGAAAATAGGATGAGATGAGGGGACACATGATGGAGGTGGAGCTTCTCACATTGGATCCAAAAATCTTTGATAATATCCAAGATTTCTTTACAAAATTCAAGGATTTACTGTCGCAACTCAAAGCTTGCGAGGTTGATAAATCGAAGGAGGAGAAACAAATGGTTCTCACCATTCTCTCCAAGCTTGGTCCTGAATTCTTTGTATTTGTATCTACATTCCATACTGTCATATTTGCCTCTGGAGCCACCCAGAATATGCCTTCTCTTGAGGAATTTATCGATCCCTGACACAAGAGCAAACCAAGCTCATCAACATGGGTGCAATCAAAGGCCCAAGAGAGCATGCACTCACTGTGCATGATGGTAGCCACAAATATTAGAAATATAAAGATAAAGATAAGTGGAAATCTCATGCACATACAAAAAAGGAAGGGTACACAAAACCCTTCACCGATGCCTCCTGATCCAAAGGAGAAAAGGGAAGAAAAAATGCAAGTACTGTCACAAAGGATTCCATTCGGAATCCGCATGCATGAAAAAACAAATAGATCTGATGTCTCAAATACTTCAGAAAAAAAACCTTGGAGATCGCATCCCCGAGGGTTCCAAGAAGAAGAAGCCAGAAGATCTAAATTCTAGGAAAGGCAATTCTAGCCATGCCTTGATTGCCATCAACTCCTCTCCCGATGCTTGGATCGTCTATTCAGGAGCATCACATCACATGGCTGCCTCAAAAGCAGTATATTATTCTTTGGATGCATGAAAAGGTCCTCCTATTCTGATGGGGGACAACTCTTCTGTCGAAGTCATCGGCAAAGGAAGGATTGAACTCACCAACAGAAGCTTCGAGAATGTGTTGCATGTTTTCAAGATTTCTGTCAAACTTCTCTCCGTGTATCAGATGATGAATTCCGGCACCGGAAATAAATTCATATTCAAACCAAATTCCATGGACATATACGACATGCAAACCAACTCCATGGTTTCTACCAGTGAGGTAAATCATCAGTCTAGATTGTATACATTTTCTAAATTCATTGAACCTGATTCTGCTTTACTGCTTACTCATGCTGATGAAAGTAGTAGGATATGGCACGAAAGGTTTGGAAATTTTAATTTCAAATACATTCTACCACTTAGCAAGCAAATATTAGTTGATGGTCTACCAAACAACCATTTCTCCAAGGGAGTATGCGACGGATGTGTTCTCGGAAAACACCCTCAAGAGAAATTCGACAAGGGAAAGTCTTAGTGAACTTCCACACCTTTAGATCTGATCCACAGTGACCTCATGGGTCCTTTTCCACATCCATCCATCATCAAAGTGAGGTTTGTTCTCACTTTTGTTGATGATTTCTCACGTTTTACATGGATCTACTTTCTCAAGCAAAAATCTGAGGTCTTTCAACACCTCAAAGATTTCAAAGCCTTGGTTGAGATACAGTCCGAAAAGAAGATCAAAGTTATTTGAACTGATAACGGGGGAGAGTATGTGAATCACGAGATCCAAAATATTTGTTGTGAGACAGGGATTCAGTTATAGCATACAGTTCCCTATACTCCGCAACAAAACAGAGTTGTTGAGCGGAAAAAATGATCTCTAAAGGAGATGGCATCTTGCATGTTGCATGAAAAGTCACTACCACAGAGACTATGGGCCGAAGCACTTAACTGTGAAACATACATCCAAAACATATCTCCCCATAGATCTTTCAAGGATAAGACCCCCTATGAGGCTTGGAGAGGCCTCAAACTGAAAGTGACCCACTTTTGCATTTTTGGTTCACGTGCATGGGCCTGGATTCCCTCTGAAAAGAGGAAGGCACTTGATGCACAGAGAACTGAGTGCATTTTTGTTGGATACCCTGATGGTGTGAAGGGATATCGACTTATTGATCTTTCCTTGGACCAGATCATCATTGAGCATAGTGTCCAATTCGAGGAAAGTGTCTCGCATGTACCTCAATAGCCACATTCAGACACCTTCACTCTTCCACCTGTCCGAGATGATGAGCATGCACATGCCAAATCTTCTTCAGACGAGAGTTTTGATTCAGAGGACTCAAATGATTTAGATTCAGATTCAAAGTCAGTACAGTCAGATGTAGAGTCGGAGCATCTAGATGCAGTTGCATAGCCAGAGCAGAGGCCCAATTGGGCATAGACTACTCTTCAGGATGCAATAGATCTCATAGGTGATCCAACCAATACTAGGAGGACTTGATCTAATTTCGAGGAGCCTCATGTTGCACTAACTTCCACTGAACCATTTCCCTCTAGACATATTTTCTTGGTTCAGTCTTCAGATCCACAGTATTATGGACAGGTTGTTGGAAATCTCTTTTGGGAATTCGCCATGCATGAGGTGTATAACTCCCTCCTCGAGAACCAGACTTGGGATCTGGTTCCCCTTCCTTCTGGGAGGAAACTTGTCATATGCAGATGGGTCTACAGGACCAAGAGTGCAGCGGATGGACAGATTAGTAGATACAAAGCCAAGCTTGTTGCCAAATTCTTTCAGCATGTTCATGGTATTGACTATGATGAGACCTTCGCTCTAGTAGCGAAGATGGATTCCATATGATTGGCACTTTCCATTGCAGTATCCAAGGGATGGGAAGTCCATCAGATGGACGTGAAGAATGCATTTCTTCACAGTGATCTCTCTGAGGAGATCTACATGGAGTAGCCCCAGGGATTTATGCAGGACTCATCTTTGGTCTATCGACTGAAGAAGTCACTTTATGGCCTCAAGTAGGCTCTGAGGGCATGGTATGCCAAGATGGACTCCTACCTGTTTTCACAAAACTTTGTACGTTGTAAATCAGACCTGAATGTATACATGCTCAGGATGGTTGATTCACTTCTACTTTTAGTTCTTTATGTTGATGATTTGTTGATCATTGGTTGCTCGACTTCAACGATTGCTACAGTCAAGAGGATTCTTCATGACATGTTTTTGATGACGGGCATGGGTCCGCTACACTTCTTCCTTGGACTTGATATCAGTAAATTAATATCCTAACTCACAAGTATTGATTAGAAGTGCTTAGGCTAGTCTTTTTATAAATAAAAGTTTGCTGGAAAATTCATTGTTTATATGATTTTCTGAATATAACAGTTGCTAAAATAAATGTAGAGATAGAAGCAAAGACACCAAGATGATAATCAAGACATATGAGACATAAATAAATCCTTTATTTCATTCCAATTCACCAAAGAGTCATTCTCTTTACAAAATTTCATAAAGAATTTTTGGACCAAAGTCAAACTTAGACATCTCCGATGGAACATACAAAAGGGCCTCTAACAGAAAATAAAAAACTGAACTCTAAAAGATGGATCAATGTGCCATAGATTGTTTCCCACTCAACTCTGCACAATATCCTTTTTCAGTCAAGAAAACTAATTCACAAATAGACAAGTCTACACATACTATCAAAGATAGATCAACACCTCTGGAAAAAAAGTGTCTGAATGATGTAATTCAACCCTGAATCTTTTTGTCTACAATAAGACCCTGCTATCATAAAAAAGAATTATGCTTGTGATAAATTAAGGAATGAATGAAAATTGAACTATCTCAACATAAACTCAAAGAGAAAACCTTAGTATGCTTCTGCTTCTATCCCCCTCTTGTTCCTCCCTTTCCTTTTGCCTTTAATCAAATTAGAATTGGTTGAAGTAGTTGAACTACCTCATTAGCTAAGTTAACTAAAAACTCAACCAAATTTTTAGTTAGGGGGGGAAAGTAATAAATCATAATAAGGGTTTTAACTAAATAATAACTAGTAGGTGGGACCCCTTGTGACTCCCTTTAGCTCTTAACAATCACAACATAACTAGTTAATTAAGCAAAACACCCTTCCTTGTGACTCCCATCATCACATTCACATTTGAAAATTTATCTCATTGATATTTGAAATTATTTTCAAAAAATATATTACTCATATATCCAAAGAAAACACGTTGTCCAAAACTTATGAAGTCAACTGTCATCAATAATAATAAAAAAATCAAAAACCATATTTCCCACTCTGAGATGCAATCTTTCCTTGATTTATGTTTTCATCCTTCGATTTTTATGAATTTGCCTTTGGCTGCATTGAGCCTTTAGGCCTGATTTCATTGATCACATGAGAACAATTGTCCCTCAAATGCATCCGAGAAGACACGGATTTATCATAGCCATTGGAGGCTGAGGAAGGGGTAGCAGTGGCTTTTCCTTTTTCAAAGGCATGGTGGGCCTCGATTTTCAAAATTTTACTAGCATGAGAGGAATGAACTAGTGAGTGGACAAGTGCAGCTTGGAAAATCTAGTTAATAGGCGGGGGAGCATGTAAGGACAAATTGGGCCAGCCACAATGTTGGGAGACTGTTGGGTGGACAATATATTTCCATCCATCGTTTTTGGGAACCTCGAGTTGCAATGAGACATGAGGGGGCATGGGAATATCAGGGGCTTGTGGAGCTTGGAAGGGAGGCCTTTCAGGCCTAGGTTGGACCACTCCTTGCCCAATCCAATTGAAAAATCCAGCCTAAAACAACTGGCCTAGAACTCTTGCGAGTCAGCGTCAAAGTGTATGGAGAATCTTGGCCCTCTTGGGCCTCTTTTCCAATTACCTCTCCCTCGGTTTCCTCTGCCATGGTTACCTCAGCTGAAAAATCTCATTCCTACATGCATGATTGATTAGCAAATAGTTCCTTTACAACCATACATGACAACTCCTTAAAAATATGAAATAGACTTTGGCTCAGCAACCTAGTAGACTCATGCAATCCAATCCATATAAATTGTTTAATCGTTGTCAATGCGTAGGGGATGAACAAAAGATCCTAGGATATGTGAGGGGTTTGTATTGAGAGAAACATGATAAAATGAGGGCGAAAATAAACATGGTTACTTCTCAAAGACAACAAACAATCAACTGTAATTCAAACCAAAGAAAATATCACTGTGATCCAACCAAGAAATTGCAACTTCAAACTACTTCAATACAAAATTCTTCTTGACTGTAATTAAATTTTAGAACAGGGAGTGAAAAATCATTGTGGGAAGGCGATGAGGTTGTATTTAGCGAAAAGAGAAATAATGGTAGGGAAAGAGAGCGGATATTGTTCATAAAATTAATTAAGTAATCCATAAAACCAATCTGTAAAAGGAAATAACACCAACCAAATAATCATTGTGATCAAATGAAAACTATTGTGCATAATTCAATTAATTATGTGCATTGACTTGTTCACTCTTTGTAATCAGATTTTCAACACAGTGTCACCAAAGAAGACAACATGCATTCCACAAAAACCTGTAAAAGAATTATGTTCCTTCTCATTTGTCCACTTACTGTTTTAAAACAATTTCCAAATGAACACACAGTCACTTATTTCCACTATGTTCAGCATAAAAAATCAACCACCTTCCATCAGTTATTTCCTTAATCAAACACAGACACAAAACGCATGCTCAATTTTGTCCAACAATTAAATTGTAATGAGACCATATGTCACATCACTCGTGTCTATCTCTCCTACAATGCATGATATTCATCAACGCACATAATAGACAGCCAAATACAACCATCAATATTTTAATTGCAAAGATCCTGACTTACCATTTAAACACACAGACAATAGGGATGATTTTAAGGATGGAAATTTATTTTAAAATGTAGAAACCTTGGCAAATCTTACTAATCATTCATATGCCAACTATAAATGATTGGCGACATTTTTGTAAAAATATTCAAATTTCTAAGGATTTATATTGTTTTTATAAAATTTTGGCGATTTTTAAGGTAAAATAATTTTATCCTATAGAATTTGGGTGAATTATTTTTAAAATAATGAATCTCATTTTTGGAAAAACCATGGAAAATTAGCCCATGAGCGAAATTTAGCCCCTAAAATCATCCATGTCAGACAACAATCACCATTTTAACTCATACTACTTGGAATATACAGACCATTCAACAAAACGAAGAGCATTTATGTGACTGTACAGGTCCAACTACTCTGAATCTAAACATCCACAATGTTGGGCTATCAATCAATATAATGAGATAGCAACAATAGGCCCAATCTCATCTCATAAATTGATCAAATTTGCAATGAAACCATATTGTTTAAAAACATGGGACCATGACTGATGGGACAATCAAATAATATTCATATCATATATAGTGGATGGCCATGCCATAATTACCATGATTGCAATGCTTCCATTGTCAATTTAAAACACACAGTCACAGCAACCATCAAATCAACATAACATGTTGTAGGAAGGATACACATACCCACGCATCACGTGCAAAAACATTGATGTGACTTAATCAATTAAAACTAATGCTTGGTCAACAATTCAATAATCACAATATAAGAGACATCGACTATGTATTCAATCCAATCCTCCAATAAACCAAATTACCATGCTAAGTTTATCAATTTGATTGTCATAATAACCAATGCAATGACTAAATACCAAAACCAAAACCATTGTCAACATAATCAACAGAGATGAGCCAGAAATCGAACACTATTGACAATACCCAACAACTCATAACAACCAACAGTATACTCAACAGGCCATAACGGTTCCCTCTATCAAAATCGGGCTGGAGAAATCAAGGGTTTTCTTTATGGACCAACACAGGGAGACTGGACTCAACTCCCATCATCGAGAGAGAACCTATGAGACCAACGATGCACACACAGGGTATACCACCAATGACTTCGATGATAGGGTGAGAGTTCATGAGATATGAGAGACTATGAATAGAGGAGCAAAGGCTCCATTTTGTCCTTGTAACAACACTTAGAACATGCAGGGTATAACCCTCGTGTCTCTCCCAATCAACCAAATAACCATGTTGAGATAAAACAAAGCCGGGAAGAAGCAATATAACCCATTCTACAACCATCAGTAGCATGAAAAAACCCATACCCAAGTGAAACAATGCACAGTGACACAAGGCGTTTCAAACCCATTAAACCACATAACGAAAAACGACTGGGTATGGTGATAATAAATCGTGGAGACAGCCAGCCAATCTAGACCGAATAAAAACCCTTCAAGAAAGACCAATAAGGATGACAGAGGGCCTTCATGGCTTCTAACACTCAAAATGATCAATAAAACTGCGATTTCAACATTATTGCAATGAGAACCACACCAACGATTCATTCAAGAAAAATATCACAAATTTACACAATTGCTAGACTTAAGGAAAGCACAGACCCATACATTCTGAGCCAATATATATTTCAGAACCAGAGAAGATTCATGGATAGTGAAAATACATACCTGTAACCAAAATCACCTTAAAAATGCGAGCTTAGACGAGCGATTTTTCCTCTGCTTGAAAGTCAGAGCATAATCACAGCAAGACATAGTTGAACAATGGCCCAACTAGGGTGGCGGGCAGTGGAAGGAGTAGGAGTGGCATGCATTAAATGCACGTCACCTCCACCCCCACTCATTCAATTCTTTAGTACACGTTGGCCAGTCTCCCATTAACACATTCAATTAAACCATGCATCGGAATTAACATCCATCACTTGTCAAACATGCCACCCATATCACAATTATCCATTGCCAACTTATACCATAACACATATCAACCATGTTTCATATAACTCAAAAAATCACATAGCTATTAACTTGTTAGCTAGGATTAAAAACGATCTTTTCATTTCAATGCATGTAGAGTAGCATATTACTATAGTATAATCTCTTCCTTTTGCATTTTGTTTATATTGCTTTTATTTCTTTTCAACTGCTTCTTATGTGTTGTTACTAACATATCTCTTCTGCAGGTGTCACAATAATGAATCCAGGAACAGATATCAAGGATTACAATAGATCACATAGGCCATCGTACCGTAAAGTTAGATCCTAGAGCAGTCGAAACAACACACAACATGCCTTATTCATCGCCAATAAAATCAAGATTTCATCAATCATGTATAACCCTGTAAGCGATGTCGAATAGCAACAAAAACATGAAATAAGAACTAGATCTGATATCCCAATCTACAAGGGGGTCCCACCTACTAGCATTATATATCTTGTTAGCTTATAATAATAGGCTTTAGGAATACTTTGCAGGCAAAAAACCTCATTGTGATTTTAATCGTCAACGGGGACCTAGAAGAAGAAATCTACATGAAACAACCTGAAGGATTTGTAGTAAGGCGAAAGAAAGATTTGGTGTGCAAATTGAAAATATCCCTTTATGGTCTAAATAAATCACCAAGGATGTGGTACCAAAATTTTGACACATACATCCATAGTTTGGGATTTGTGAGAAGCAACGTTGATTACTACTTATATTCCAAAGAAGAAGGAGGATGTTTCATATATGTAGTATTGTATGCCAATGACATGTTGTTGATTGGAACAACATGAATGCAATAAAGGAGGTGAAAAAACAGGCTATCCTCCAAGTTCGACATGAAGGATCTTGGTGTAGCAATCCTTCTCGGAATGGATATCAAGAGAGATAAAGCATATAGAAATATTTGGTTGAACTAGAAGTATATTGAAACAATATTGAAATGTTTCAACATATCAGATTGAAAACCTACGAAGCTGTCAATTCTTGTGGGAGCAAGGTTAGTTGTTGAATAGTGTCCAAGGACACAGGATGAAATAGAGGACATGGCACGTGTTCCATGGGCAAGTGTTGTTGGTAGTATAATGTATGCGATGGTCTATACTTGACGAGACATTTCCCATGCAATGGGAGTGTTGAGTAGATACATGTTGACACCTCGGAAGGAGAACTGGATAGTTGTCAAGAGAGTATTCAGGTATTTGTGTGGCACAAAAGACTATGTTATATGCTACCAAGGAAAACCTGGAGGTGACAGTGAATTAAATGTACATGGATTTGTCGACATCGACTGGGTTGGAGATATGGATCGATGAAGGTCGACCAGTGGATATGTGTTCAATATGTTTGGTGGAGAAATTAGTTGGATGAGTAAGAGACAGGTGATCGTATCATTTTCAAAAACAAAAGGTGAATACATGGCATCCACTCATGGAAGTCAAGAAGCAGTATGGCTGCAACGACTGTGTTCAAGAATTGGGTTTGAGCAGAGAGCTATGAAGATAAGTTGTGATAGTCAAAGCACAATATTTCTGGAAAAGAACCCAACTTACCATTCTAAGACTAAGCATATTGATGTACAATACCATTTTGTGAGAGACATGGTGGAAAGCAACAAGGTGTTGTTGGAGAAAGTAGACTAGTTGGAAAACATAGCACTCTTTGACCAGGTTTGTGAGTGTTGTGAAGTTCTCTTGGTGCATAGAGGCAATGGGCATTGTTGACCTAGGTCTTTGAAAAAGAGTTCATAAATCGCTTGGTTTTAGCAAAGAAGACAACAAGTGGGAGAATGTTGGGTTGTTATGTTCTTTGGAGTGAAATTCTAGTCGAGGTGGATCAATGGATAATCGAAGCCGAAGAAATTGAAACAAGTCGAAGGTTGAGGTGGTTCGATTGGGTAAAGTCAAAGTCAAAGAAATCGACAGCAAGTCGAAGAGGTTAACCAACAAGAGTTTGATAGCTAGGTGCATGGAAAACGAATGAAGATTGAATGAAGGTCGAATTGTAGTCAACTGGTAATCTGACTTGGTAGTCGACTATAATAGAATCCCAATATTCATGGGATTTGTAGCCAATGATCTACGTTAATATGTAATCATTTTTGTTTTCCTTTATTTAGGGTTTTTCCTACTGTAAATGTAACACACCCGACCCCCTATGTGTATTTTTTAAAGGATGGGGTATTGTAATTATTTCTTTTCTTAGCTATCTCAATCCCCTCTCTTATAGCTTCATCATATTCTTCTCATCAAGAGCTTTTCAACGATGATTATTTCTCTCATAACTGATTCATCCATGAAGTTAAACCTTTATTTTGATAACTTAGATAGGGCTCATGGAAAATCAATGACTTCCATTCCCTCTCTCCATTTTTCGATCTATGGTCGAGATTTTCCTTCTATCAGACTCACACTTCTAGGCCATTGGAGGATTTATTTGAATCCATCAAGGTCTTTTTCTAGAAGCATTCAACATTGGGCCAGCTAGACTCGTGCTCAATCTCTCCTCCTAATCAACTACTTGTGTGCATCTTTGCCCTGAATTTCCTCATCAACTCTCACCCTTCTGACTTACTTATAGGAACCACAATGATCAACGATAGAGAATTCATCCCCTCTGCTTACATATCTACAACCCATACTGACCAGACTTCGGGACCTTTTCTTCGGAGTTATTCCCATGGTACATGAGATTTTCTTCTGAAGGTCTCACTCCAACAAGGTTTTTTTCAAAATCCTTTTCCATAGTGACTGAGGGATCCCTTCGACGTGACGACCCTGACTGTCCATTGATCAATAGTCACTATCTCTTTGGATCAACGGTTGAGGACTTCACTAACCAACACTGGGTTTATGGATTCATACTTTCCACTCTAAGGACTTAGCCATTTTTCGAGTCCTTCTAAACTTCGGTTCCTGATTATTGAGGACTCTAGATGGTCTCGGGCTTCTACTAATTATATAACTTAAGTCTAAGGCCTCGCATTTGTTGCATATTCTCTACACAGGGAACATATAGGGTATTCAAACAGGTAGCAATTTACACTCATTCATTTTTATGATATAACCAAATGTTAGTATACATCACAACCTAGTTCATCCTACTCAATTCAATACATAGGATAAGTATAAAAACAGTCTCTTGGATTTAAACATGCATATGCACTAACACACAACTATTCTATTCTTAATCATTCACATAAGTCATTCGCACTCAATTCAATATATATGAACACTTATCTGATAAAGGAATGATCCAATCCAACTGATTAAGAGAGGACGCATTTCCTCTTGACCTTAGGCCTTGTTGTAGAGTCACCTCCTACAAAACGCCACCCTCCTTCCAAGCCATGATACCACCAAGGAAATTAACTTAGTAGGGATCCAAGTTTGCAATCTGTTGGCAAATGTTTAACAGATAGTGTATGCTTGTCATTGATGGCAAGTACAATAGTGAAGATGACAGGCCAACAGAAGACAAGTTCAGAGAGGTGAATGATCGAAAGCAGTGAATAATCGAACGCAGCGAGAGCCATTGGATTTGGTGCAAGGTTGTCGACATCCGTCGGATCTGTGGAAGTTGCATGGAGGATAAGTCCCCATAAACAAGAGGTAAGAAGTCCCGACAGGCATCGGGATATCGACCATCGGGAAATCGGAGTTCTCAAGGTTGTGTGCATTAGGACAGCAACAGTCGCGAAATCCCGACGGGATCTGGACCTTCCATTCATGTGGATGCGTGGCAGCGATCGAGCGCCACCAGGAGAAGCTCAACATCAGGGCTTCATCGGCTAATCGGGAATCGGAGTTTCACGAGTCCCGTGAACTATTACAACAGAAACCCCGAAATCGCGATGAAAGAAATCTCGACTGAACCTGAACCATCAGATCAACATGTGATCTATACCGTCGATCCAACTCATGACAGCAGACCACGTCAGCTAGGGACATGTGGCATAACCAGGTAATGACAGGTGTCAGGCAGATTCAACACTTCAGGCACATGTAAGTCACAAATTAGAGTGACATGTGGCAGTATTTAACACGTGTCAAACCACGTGTGACGTCAGCAGAGTATCGGGGATCGGGACTTTGAAATGACAAAGTCACTTGACATCAAGAATGCCGATTTCAAGATTTAATCGCAGCCGTCAAATCAAAGTTTTGTTCTGGACCATTGATCCAGCTTCATCTCGGAGTTTTGCGACTCGCGACATGGAGAGGCAAGAACCTCTATCGAAGGAATCGTGAGATGCAAGTTCACGATGAGATCTGGACCGTAGAATCATCGAGATCGTGGACCGTTGATCTCGGCTCCATCTCGGAGTCTCGCCTATCGCGACTTGGAGTGACGAGAAACTCCAGCGAAGAAACAGCGAGATGCGAGATCACGATAAGATTCTGACCATCAATACATCAAAAGATGTGGACCGTTGATCTGAGCTCCATCTCGGAGTCTCGCCTAACGCGACTTGGAGTAACGAAAATCTCCAACAAAGGAACAGCGAGATGCGAGATCATGATGAGATCAGGACCGTTGATTCACCAAGATCATGAACTGTCGATCAGGGTCAATGAAGATCAAGAGTTCGACTGTCTCAGAGAAGATGAAGAGTCTTAAACTGCCAGAGAGACTAAGGAATCTCAATATAACATACAGTGATGTTGGACATCCGGGGCGAACCACCAGAGAAGCTAAAGAGTCACAATGATAATCAGACAGAGCACTCGAGAGGTGGAGGATAACATTGCAGAGTCAGCATGCAGAGGCATTGCGAACACTGCATGCACAAGGTGCACAGAAGCTATAAATACACGGTACAGAGAAGAGATGGAGTTGTTGTTGTTGTTGGATTTTGTTGTGAGTGTTGTTGGTAAAGGTGATTCAGGTGTGAAGAAGGATGAGAGAGCAACAGCTGAATAGCACAGAAGAGGCACTGTGCAGATAATGGAGATGGCGCACAGAGCATAAAAAGCAGAAGACCAGACAGTGCAAGTGATGTGAGCAGAAAGGCAATGAGGCAGACAGAGTAACGAAATGTAGCAGAACAATGATAAGTCGGGTAAGCCATTTTTGAACATTATATCACTGTAATCAGTTTCAGAATCAAAGATTTATATTTCAGGGTGGTTGGGAGGTGCTAGGGAGGACTGTTGTCCTCAGAGGTTCAAGTGGGTGCTTGAACAGAGGGAGTTGGTGCTTCCTTCTAGTTGGTGCTAGAGAAACCAGGGAGTTGGTGCTTCCTTCTAG
>ML777215.1:456998-570697 GCA_009831015.1 Picea engelmannii | reverse complement strand
AAATTTACTGCAATAGCTCAGGGGGAGCATGTCTCTTCTTTGACATTGATGTCAAAGGGGGAGAAAAGAATTCGGGTGCCTTAGTTGCCATCAATGCCAAAGGGGGAGATTGTTGGCAAATGTTTAACAGATAGCGTATGCTTTTCATTGATGGCAAGTAAAACAGTGAAGACGACAGGCCAACAGAAGACAAGTTCAGAGAGGTGAATGATCGAAAGCAGTGAATAATCGAACGCAGCGAGAGCCGTTGGATTTGGTGCAAGGTTGCTGACAGTCGTCGGATCTGCAGAAGTTGCACAGAGGATAAGTCCCTGTAAACAAGAGGTAAGAAGTCCCGACAGGCATCGGGATATCGGCCATCGGGAAATCGAAGTTCTCGAGGTCGTGTGCATTAGGACAGCAGCAGTCGTGAAATCCCGACGGGATCTAGACCGTCCATTCGTGTGGATGCGTGGAAACGATCGAGCGCCACCGGGAGAAGCTCGATAGGAGGGCTTCATCGGCTAATCGGGAATCAGAGTTTCACGAGTCCCGTGAACTATTACAACAGAATCCCCGAAATCGCGATGAAAGAAATCTCGACTAAACCTGAACCATCAGATCAACATGTGATCTAGACCGTCGATCCAACTCCCGACAGCAGACCACGTCAGCTAGGGACACGTGGCATAACCAGGTAATGACAGGTGTCAGGCAGATTCAACACTTCAGGCACATGTAAGTCACGAATCAGAGTGACACGTGGCAGTATTTAACACGTGTCAAACCACATGTGACGTCAGCAAAGTATCGGGGATCGGGACTTTGAAATGACAAAGTCACTTGACATCAGGAATGTCGATTTCACGATTTAATCACAGCCGTCAAATCAAAGTTTTTTTCTGGACCATTGATCCAGCTTCATCTCGGAGTTTCGTGACTCACGACATGGAGAGGCAAGAACCTCTATCGAAGGAATCGCGAGATGCGAGTTCAGGATGAGATATGGACCGTAGAATCATCGAGATCGTGGACTGTTGATCTCAGCTCCATCTTGGAGTCTCGCCTATCGTGACTTGGAGTGACGAGAAACTCCAGCGAAGAAACAGCGAGATGCGAGATCGCAATAAGATCCTGACCGTCAATACATCAAAAGATGTGGACCGTTGATCTGAGCTCCATCTCGGAGTCTAGCCTATCATTACTTGGAGTAACAAAAATCTCCAATGAAGGAACAGTGAGATGTGAGATCACGATGAGATCAGGACCGTTGATTCACCAAGATCATGAACCATCAATCAGGGTCGATGAAGATCAAGAGTTTGACTGTCTCAGAGAAGACGAAGAGTCTTAAACTGCCAGAGAGACTGAGGAATCTCAGTATAACATACAGTGATGTTGGACACGCGGGGCGAACCACCAAAGAAGCTGAAGAGTCACGATGATAATCAGACAGAGCACTCGAGAGGTGGAGCATAATGGTGCAGATTCAGCATGCAGAGGCATTGCGAACACTGCATGCACAAGGTGCACAGAAGCTATAAATACACGGTACAAAGAAGAGATGGAGTTGTTGTTGTTGTTGGAGTTTGTTGTGAGTGTTGTTGGTAAAGGTGATTCAGGTGTGAAGAAGGACGAGAGAGCAGCAGCTGAATAGCACAGAAGAGGAACTATGCAGAGAATGGAGATGGAACACAAAGCATAAAAAGTAGAAGACCAGACAGCGCAAGTGATGTGAGCAGAAAGGCAATGAGGTAGACAGAGCAACGAAATGCAGCAGAACAGTGATAATTCGGGTAAGCCATTGTTGAACATTATATCACTGTAATCAGTTTCAGAATCAAATATTTATATTTCAGGGTGGTTGGGAGGTGCTAGGGAGGACTGTTTTCCTCAGAGGTTCAAGTGTGTGCTTGAACAAAGGGAGTTGGTGCTTCCTTCTAGTTGGTGCTAGAGAAACCAGGGAGTTGGTGCTTCCTTCTAGTTGGTGCTAGAAAAACCAGGGAGTTGGTGCTTCCTTCTAGTGGGTGCTAGAGAAAACAGAGAGTTGGTGCTCTCAGCAAGTTGCAGCTTGCTAAACAGAGGTTGTAGCCTCATTATGAGTTGGTGCTCATATGTATGATAATGTAAAGATTGTAACCATTACTTATCGTATAAAGAAAAAGAGGTTTTTACCCTGTATGGGTTTCCTCAGGAAATATCTGTCTCTGTGTTTCTCATATAAGTGACTGATGTTGAATGTGCCATTGTTTATTTCCCTGCATTATTGTGATCATCATCTAGTGTCTCAGCAAAGATTTTAAAAGAAGCATAATTGTTTAAGCATGGTAACAACTGATTCACCCCCCCCCCCTCTCAGTTGTCCAACACAATGATCCAAGAAGTTTACTCTCCTTCTCCCTCTGACGCAACAGAAGTTGCCACTTGCCACTAATCTCTGGGTCTCTACATTTTTATCATGTGGTTTCTCAACTATATTTCCTCTACACAAGGGAGTCCCTTCTCTGCTTAACAATCCCTCAGCAACCTCCCCTTCCAGTGTCGGTTTATGTTCAGTAAGCACCAAGTTGTAGCCCACTATTTCTCTAGTTCAGAATTTGAGTCATCTCTATTCAGGGTGATCATCATCTAATTGTACAAGCTTCCTATTTTCTTCTAGAAAGTTATCATTTTCTTTCTTAATCAATGCATCTGTGCTTCTACGATCCATCGCTCATCTTTGAGCCATTTATCTTCTATGTGCATCTAAGTTTATCCATTCCCTCGGGCTCTCCATTGAATCCTACAGACATAACCTGCAATCTGACCTTTTTCAATCTGAAGGGGAATTTTGTGGTACGTTCATGCCAGTCATTCAATTTTCCATTCTTTCTACACATGGTCCAATTGTTGTAGCCATTAATACCAAACCACCTTTATGACCTTCTCTTTAATGTTCATGTGGTCTCTTCCTTCAGTCTGGTGTGCTAGTGGTGAAATCATCATGTTTGTAAGCATAGATAATCTTGTTGTGCAAGCTTACTATTTTCTTCATTGATTCATCTCATATTCATTTCACTCAACCATCCCATCAATCCTATGATTCATCAATTTCCTCTAGTGTATCATGGCCAATATTTATCAAGGTTGTTCCCTCTTAGTCAGCAGTTTCGTGTTTATATTAAATCAAAACCAATTACATGCCTCATATTATTAACATATGAAGATTGTGCATAATTATAGTCTTGGGAGAAAATAGGGTGTTATAGTAAAGCCTATAAATAACGCATGTTGTAATGTTGTAAAATCTAATCGTAGAATATCTAATCTTTAGAGAAATCGTTTAAGAGGTTGTTGGTCATGCAGATGTAACTTGAATTTGCTAAAGGGTTGTTCTTGTGTAAATAAAGAAGGTGTGATCTCCATTGTGTCTTAGGTGTAAACCAAGGTTAGACATGTAACTTTTTATTCTGAATAAATAAGACAACAAGAGAGAAAAAAGCTCAAGGAATGTTGGTTTTCCAGGGTAAAATTTATCTGTATTGTGTGTTTTCTTTTTCATTTACTTTCTTAATTAAATATTTCTTCCTCTCTTCTGCTAGGTTTAGTGTGGAAGTGTTCATAGTTTCCTAACATGTGGTATCAGAGATTGGTTTAACAGCCTTGAATCTGAGCTAAAACCTAGGTTCTGTAAGAGTCACAAGTCATAAATATTTACACATTGTTCTTAAATAATGGTGATTAGCTCAAGAATAGAGATCGAAAAATTCAATGGCCAAAATTTTGATCTTTGGAAGCTTAAAATTGAAGATCTCCTTGTAGATCGGGAACAATGGGAAACAATCTATCAAGGTACCATTCCAACAGGTATGTCGATGGAAGAATGGGAGAAACTTGAGAGAAGGGAAAGGAGTACAATTCAACTTTGTTTAGTAGATTTGGTACTATTGATTGTCTCAGGTAAAGATTCAGCCAAGAAATTGTGGGACAAGTTGGGGAGCCTGTACTAGTTGAAATCCTTAGTAAACAAGTTGTTTCTCAGAAAGAAACTATATCTTCTATGGATGAGTGAGGCAAGTTCGATGACTAATAATTTAAATGCATTGAATACAAATTATAAGCCAGTTATCTTCTGTGGATATTAAAATCACTGAGGAGGAGAATTGTGTTATCCTATTATGTTCTTTTCCAGACTCATGGGATAGCTTAGTCATGGATATAGGAAGTAATTCAACCACATGAGTGCTAGAAGAAGTGGTTTCATCTCTACCATCAGAAGAAATGAGAACAAAGAACATGGAAGGACCGATCAAAGATGCATTAGTGGTGAGAGGTCAACCGGTGACAGATATAAAATCAAATTATCTGGTAGAAAGTATAAGTCGAAGGATAGATATAAATACCATATTTAGTCGATGAGAAGATGTTGGAAATGTGGTAAATATTTGCATTACAAAATGGACTACAAGTTGAAGGCAGTGGAAGTCAGTATAGGATCCTATGAGAAGCAGTCGACTCAGAGAAACATGACTCTAGGAAATGGGGGCGATGTGTACATTGCATCAACTAGTACATTGTTGGATCAAGATGTTTGGTTGATAGAATCAGGAGCATATTATCATATGACACCACATAGAGAATGGTTCTACGAATATAAAAAATATGAAGGAGGAGATGGGTTCTTGGGGGAAAAATTTACAACCAAAATTGTAGGACGAGGAAGAGTTTGACAGACACTACAAGATGGGAGGAGTAGAACCCTTCCAAGTGTGCTACACATTCTGGGTTTGGAAATAAACCTAATATATGTCAGCAAAATGAGTGATGTAGGGGTGCACACTCTATTTCAGAAGGATATGTGCAAGACGTTCAAAGGTGCGATGGTCTTAATGAAAGGATTTCAGATTGGAATCCTATACAAGTTATTAGGGAATGTCAATTCGACTGGATGAAATAGCATCATTATTCTTGAATTTGACTCGAATTCGACTTGACTTGACTCGAATCAGACAGAGTCAATTCAAACCAACTCGAAAAGTCATTGTAAATTCGACCTGGCCATGCTATGATGCAAGAGGATGGGACATATTGGAGAAAAAGGACTTCAATCTATGAATAACAAAGGTATGGTCGATGATTTTCCTAAATATAATTTAGAAGTTGACTTTTGTGAACATTGTATATATGGAAAACAAATTTGGGTGAGGTTTCCATCTGGAAAGACAAGGGAAAACAAGATTCTAGAGTTGGTTCATAGTGATGTGTTTGGCCCTATTTCAGTTCCTTCACTTGGTGTATCTTTGTATTATGTCTCCTTCATAAATTATTTTTCCAAGAAAACGTGGATATATTTATTGAGGAAGAAAATAGAGGTTTTTGAGAAATTCAAAGAGTTTAAATCTCTTGTAGAAAAATAGACAGATAAGAAGATTAAGGTGCAGAGAACTAACAACGATGGTGAATTATGTGGAAAGGAATTTGGTGAGTTCTGCAAGCAGTGTGGCATAGCATGCCAAAATACTACACCATATACCCCACAACAAAATGGATTTTCTAAGAGAATGAATAGAACATTGATGGACAAGGTAAGGAGTATGGTCAGGGGTGTTGGGATCGCACAATAATTCTAGGCAGAGACAATTGACACTGCAAAATATCTAGTGAATATGTCTCCTTCATTGGTGCTAGTAGACACAACTCCACATGAGGTATGGTTCCATAAGAAACCTTCAGTTTCACATGTCAAAGTATTTGGTTGTGATGCATCTGTGCATGTTCCCAAGGAAAAGAGGAGGAAGCTGGAAAAGAAAGCATTCAAGTGTATTTTCATTGGATACAAAGAAGGAATGAAAGGATATAAGCTCTAGGATCTTGCATCAAAGAAAAAAATGTACAGTCAAGATGTGGTCTTCAGAGAAGTCAGGAAGAAGTACGATTCTGAAGTGATGGTTCAAACATACAATAATCCAAATAAGGTGTGGTATGAACTGAGGAACGAAGAATCTGATTCAGATGATTCGATTGAATCAGATGAAGAGTTGGACCAACCAACCCTAGTTGTAAGGAGTTCAGAACGAGTAAGAAAAATAGTCGAAAGGTATAGTCCTCTTGAATTTCATTATGTATTCATGTTAATTTCCATTGATGAAGAGCCCAAATCAGTCGGGGAGGTAGTCAACTCAGCAGAAGAAAAAATATGGAAGGACTCCATGGTCGAAGAGATGGAATATTTGCACAATAATGAGATGTGGGACTTAGTTGAACTATCTAATGGAAGAAAGATCGTTGGTAGAAAGTGGGTAGTCAATAAGAAAATGAACATTGAAGGTCCAGTTGAGAAATTCAAAGCTCGATTGGTAGTGAAAGGATATTCCCAAGTCGAAGGAGTCGACTTCGGTGAGATTTTTTCCCCTGTTGAAAAATTAACTTCCATTAGAGTACTAATGTCTCTAGTTGTAGCATTTGATATGGAAATAGAAAAAATAGATGTAAAGACAAAGTTCCTACATAGAGACCTGGAAAAATAAATCTACATGAAACAACCTAAAGGATTTGTAGTAAGGAGCAAGAAATATTTGGTGTGCAAATTGAAAAGATCCCTTTATGGTCTAAAGCAATCACCAAGGATGTGGTACCAAAATTTCGACACATACATCCTTATTTTGGGATTTGTGAGAAGAAAAGTTGATCACTACTTATACTCCAAAGAAGAAGGTGGGCATTTCATATATGTAGAATTGTCTGTCAACGGCATGTTTTTGATTGGAAACAACATGAATGCAATAAAGGAGGTGAAGAAGTAGCTATCCTCCAAGTTTTACATGAAGGATCTTGGTGCAGCGAACTTCATTTTGGGAATGGAGATCAAGAGAGATCGAGAAGCTCGAAAGCTCTGGTTGAACCAGAAGAAGTATATTGAAACAATCTTGAAACTATACTTCTGGTTCAACCTCTTTGACCAAATATGTGAGTGTTGTGAAGTTATCTTGGTGCATAGAGGAAATGGGCATTACTTCCCTGGGTCTGCGAACAAGAGTTCATAAATATCCTGGTTTCAGCAAAGAAGACCAAAAAATGGGAGAATTTTGGTTTTTTATATTCTTTGTAGTGAAATTCTAGTCAAGGTGGATCGACTGGCATTCAAAGTTGAAGAAATCGAAAAAAAATCGAAGCTCATGGTGGTTCAACCGAGTAAAGTAAAATTAGAAGAAATTGACAACAAGTCGAAGAGTTCAATCGACAAGAGGTCGACAGGAAAGCGCATGGAAACCGAATGAAGGTCGACTGGTAATTTGACTTGGTATTCGACTATAACAGAATCCTGAGATTCGCAGGATTTGTAGCCAATGATCTGCATGGATCTGTGACCATTTTTGGTTGCCTTTATTTAGGGTTTTTCCTACTGGAAATCCTATAAATAAGGCATGTTGTAATTTTGTAAAGGCTAATCATAGAATTTCTAATATTTAGAGAAATTGTTTAAGAGGTTGTTCGTCATGCAGATGTAAGTTGAATTGGCTACAAGGTTGTTCTTGTGTAAATCAAAAAGGTATGATGTTGATTATGTCTTAGGTGTAGACCAAGTTTAGACATGTAACATTTTATTTTGAATGAATAAGACAACAAGAGAGAAAAACGCTCAAGGAATGTTGGTTTTCCAGTTTGGGTTTCCAAGGTAAAATCTTTGTGTATTGTGTGTTTTCTTTGTCATTTACTTTCTTGATTAAATATTTCTTCTTCTCTTCTGCTAGGTTTAGTGTGAAAGTGTTCCTCGTTTCCTAACAAATATTTTATAGATGATAATGGCATGAGAGAAGTTTTCTTTGGGGTGTTTATGGGAAGTTACGACATCCTAGGATTGGCATAAAGTCTAAAATTCATAACCATGGTGGATGAGTATAGTAACAATCCACAAGATTAGTCAAAAGAGATATTTTCAAATCTAGAAGCAGAAGTCACTAATGTATCTCGCAACATGGTCATTCTGATGGTAGCTCTAGAGAACAAGTTTGGATATTTATGGGATTTTGGTGGCTCTAACCCAAAAGTTGGATTATAAGAAAAATATGGAGATAAAAACGACCCAAAAAATGATTTAAGGAAAGGGTCGGAGAAAGAGATACCAAGTTCCAGTGCCATCACTTCTTCCCAATATTTGTTTAAAGTGGAAGAAAAAGTGGAAATCAAGCCCTACCAAGGTGCGATTGATTTTGTGAAGTTGAAACAATGGTTGCAATATTTAGAAATTTATTTTAGTTTTCATGACATAGAGGAAGAGAAAAATATTTCATTTTCCCTATTGAAGTTAGAGAGCAATGCCAAAAATTGGTGGGAAATTCACATGAAGACACTTAGGCTAGAGGAAAATCCCCCGGTTACTAAGTGGGAGGTTTTTAAAGCCCTCATTAAGTCTTATTTCTATCCTATTATGTATGAATAGGACCAATGTATCCATTGGCATTACTTCTAGAAAAATCCAAGGGAAAATGTGCAAGAGTACACTATCAAGTTTAGGAAAATGGCCATTATGTTGGGTATATCTCCCAAGAAACCAAGCATACTCCTCAAGTATTTGGGTGGTCAAATCATTTATGGATATAAGTGATGCTCTTTAAACCTAGGACATTTGATCATTCCTATGTGCAAGCACGATATATGGAGAATATGGGTAAGAATAAAGGAAAACCAAGTGGTTCCAAGCGAAAACACCACCAAGACACTTCCAAGGAGAAAAAGGAGGAGTGGAAAGGAAAGGACAAGAAGAAAACATCTATTGCACATCAGTGCAAGGATGTAAATAAACATTGTAACCATTTCAACATCAATGGTCACACTAAATATAATTTTTGGAAGCTACATCCAGAGATGAATCTAAAGAACCACAAGAAGGATGCCAAGGAGAAGAATATGTTGGCAGTGGATTCAAGCAACAAAGTAGAGAGAAACTTAGATGTATATGAAAATATGGTATACACTACAATGTAAAAGGGGGTGAATATTAGTAGTCTCCATCCCAAAGAAGAGAAGGGCATGAATAAACTATTTCATATTAAGATCTAGGTCAAGAAGATGAAGGTCGATGCTCTATTTGATTATAGTTCACAGGAAAACCTTATAGTAGAAGATCTAGTCAGCAAGCTTGGATTGGAAGTACATGACCATCCTCACCCATATCCATTGGGATGGGTAAATAAGGATGTTGAGATCAAGGTCACGAAGTAGTGTAAGATTGAATTTTCTATTACTGCAAACTATATTGATGAGGTGGAGGTAGATGTAGTAACACTTGATGTGTGTGGCATATTGTTTGGAAGACACTACATGTACATGAGGCATATAATCTTCAAGGAAATTAAACCAATACTACCTGATCAACTATGGGAATTCCTTCGCCATCAATCCACATAAAGATAAATCTAATATCTCTCTAGTAAGTGTTAACCAAACCAAGAAATTGATTAGCTCAAGTAGGATGTTCATATTACTCTTCCTAAGAGAGAACTAGCAAAGAGATGAATTGGTAAAAATAAAGGAAGCTTTGGAGGAATGTACTAAAGAGAAGAAATTTCATTTGGAGGATATTTTTCAAGTTTACATATAAGTGTTCCAAGAGCCTAAAGGGTTACCACCTAAGAAGGAAGTGGATAATGAGACACAGTTGCTACCTAAATCCCAATTTCCAAACATTGGGTTGTACAAGCATTCCATCTTACAAGCAAATGAAATGAAGAAACAATTGCAATAGATATTGGAGAAGGGAGTAATTTGACAAAGAACCTCACTTTTTGGGTTACCTATCATCATAGTACCCAAGAAGGATGGGACTTGAAGAATGTGTATTGACTATATATCTTTGAATAAGATCACCTTCAAGAATAAAAAATCTCTACATAGGATTGTTGGCTTTCTATATCAATTGCAGCATGCAAGTATTTCATCAAGTTGGATCTCAAATTAGGATACCACCACATACGACTTAAAGAAGAAGACACTTGGAAGAGCACCTTCAAGAAAAGGCAAGGTTTATATGAATGATTGGTAATGTCTTTTGGTTTGTGTAATGCACCAACTATGTTTATGTGTTTGATGAATGATGTAATATGTCCCTTTCTATATTCATTTGTAACAGTATACTTAGATGATATATTGGTTTATATATCTCCTTTGGAAGAGCATATCTCACATCTCATGCAGGTGTTAGAGACCCTAAAAAGGAATCAACTATTGAAAAACTTTAAGAAGTGTGACTTTTCTCCATATTTGGGGTATGTGATTGGTGGAGGGGAAATGAAGATGGATCCTGCAAAGATGGATTCCATCCTCAAGTGGATAACTCCTACTAATTTCACTAAATTTGGGAGCTTTGTTTGGGCATCACAGTACCTACATGATTTTATAACATCTTTCTCAATTGTGGCTACACTACTCCATGTTGTAACAACAAGTGGCAAGAGATTCCAATGGGGAAATAATCAACATAAATCTTTTGATGAGTTGAAACAAAATATTATTCAAGCATTAGTTCTTGCATGAACTAATTTGTAGAATCATTTTGAAGTGGAGATGGACATAAGTGGGTATGTTATGGGAGTGCTTTTGATGCAAGGAGGTAAGTTAGTATGCTATTATTTTGAAATTTTCCATGGAGGGTTCTTGAACTACCCTACATATGAAAAGGAACTCTTTGCTCTGGTTCAATATGTTAAAAAATGGAAGCAGTATATAATGGAAATGGAGACCATTATCCATGTCAATAACCAATCACTGCAATATTTGTAGGCTTGGAGAAAGCTTCAACAAACCAAACACTATAAGTGGATGGGGTTTTTGTAACGATTTTATCTTATCATTAAATATAACAAGGATGAAACTATTAAGTTGGAATACATTCTCTCAAGACCACCCACATCCAAGATCATAGCTTTCGAAACTCTTATGCACATGGATGCTTTCACCCCATGATGCATACAAAGAGGCATACATAAAATATGAGGAATTTAAAGAGGTTCTTCAGTAGTTATAGGTCCAAGTTCAATTATAAGAAGGTGATAGTAAGGATGACTATCATCTCCACGATGGGTTGCTCTAAAATATAGACAAGCTATGTGTTCCTAAAGGTGAAATATTTCATATCTTTAAAGTGACTTACATCTCCAAAGTTGTAGGGGATTTTTTTGTTAGGAAGACATTTGGAAAATTATAAAGGTATGTGTATTGGGAATGAATATATTTTTTCGATAGTGGATAGGTTTAGCAAGATGTGCATTATCATGCCTTGCAAAAAGACCCTTAAGGGACAAGATGCAACAAACATGTTCTTTGAAAAGTTTTGGATGCACTTTGGGATACCAAGGAGCATCATCTCAGATAGAGATACTATATTTTTTAGTTCCTTTTAGACTACACTTTAGGAGAACATGGGAACCAAGTTGAAAATATACATAGCTTTCCATAGACAAATGGGTAGACAGAAGTAGTGAATAAGACATTGGTTCAACTTTGAGGGGTTTCAATCACAAGCATCCAAGGACTTGGGATGAAAATTTGATTTATATTCAACACTCTTATAATAGATTAGTGCATACTTCTACCAGTAAGTCCTTCCAATAAGTCCCCTTTTCAAACTTGCTTTGG
This sequence comes from Picea engelmannii, assembly GCA_009831015.1. Classification (NCBI taxonomy): domain Eukaryota; kingdom Viridiplantae; phylum Streptophyta; class Pinopsida; order Pinales; family Pinaceae; genus Picea; species Picea engelmannii. Next base: position 559,105 of record ML777215.1, on the reverse strand, counting down.
GTATTTTCCACCTTCACCCTTAAATGTTGTATATGGATAGCAAGGAGAAGTGAGGGAACACACCACAATAGAAGCATTGAAAGTTGAAAAATTCATTGATAAGATCAATAAGATCCATTTACAAGTACATGTGACAATGAAGAAGTCACAAGAAAAGTGCAAGGCCCGGCATGATCAACATAAAATTGAGAAAGCATTCAAGGTGGGAGATAGATTTTCATTGTATCTAAAAAAAGAAAGGCTACATGGTCCTACTAATAAGACCAAGGCTCTATAGTATGGTCCTTTTTAAGTATTGGAGAAGGTGGATGATAATGCATGTAGACTCAGTCTACCCCCATATATGTGCATTTATTCAGTATTGAACATGGAAAACCTAAAACTCTATGAGTCTCCCATGTTGTACTAGGAAACTGAATAAATCTCACTTACCATAGATAACGTATCTACCAAAAGCTCAAGAAAAGTTAGCAAAAGATACAGTTTTACATAAGAAGTCCAAAAAAACTAGATGGGAGCAATATGAACTTTGGCACATTAGATTGAAAGGACAACTTTTAGTCAAAGTCAAATAGTACTCTAGGAAAATGTAGAGGAAAATTTTCCATTATGGGAATTTTAAGGCAAAATATGGGCCTCTAAATAAAAAATGTACCATCGAAATCAACTTTAAAAGAGCCAATACGATTCAAGATGGTGATGTCAACGATAAGGGTAAATACTTTTGGAGGGAAATGAAGAAAACTATTTTATTATTATTATATTTTTTACTTATCTCCTTATAGGTTTACTCAAATTTCAAATGTAAGCACTCATTGGATGCTAAATTAAATTATGCATCCAACAAGTGCCTACACTTGAAATTTGAGTAAACTTGTAAAGAGATAAGTTGAAACTAAGATTTAAAAAATGCGTTTTCTATCTTTCCCTTTGAAAAATCATAATTCTTATTTTGTTATTTTAAATATTAGTTTATTATTTTCCTTAGGAGACCCATTTTAGACCTCATATTTCCCCTAATGCTCACATCCTTCATTAAAATATTTTGAGGACCAAAAACCTCCCTAAATGGGGAGGTATGATCCAAAATGTATCATTATATAATTTTCCATCTATTTTGGTACTTTTTAGGAGGAAAATTTGGAGCTATTGGCTTGTAGGGCCCACTTTATGTGTAGGTCTCACTTTGGTGATTTAGGGTCTAAAACCTTTTGAAGCCCATTTTAGGCCTTAAAGGACCACTTTTTGGGTCAACAATTTGTGAGATAAGATTCCAACCTCTCAACATTGTTCTACACTTCGAGCGATTTCCAACAACATGAATATCACCTCAATTGAAGTTCATATGTGGAAATTATGCTTCATGCAAGTTGACCTATCTCATTGACCACCATGGTACCGAGTGGATGCCATGTCAACTTCCATTACTCACACATGTGAAGCTAGTTAGGTGTGGACTTTCAAGAAGATTCTAGAGGGTCCAAAATCCTAACATTAATTGGAGGTTGAGGCATGTGAAGACCCTAACCCTAACCCTATATAATTATTAGGATATATAAATATTGGACTGCTAAGGAAAGGGTTCCATTCTTATTGTATTGAGTATTGTTCCATATGAGAATAGAGCATTGAGAGTGGGGTATTGAAGCATAACAAAGGAAGTAGAAGATCTTGTAGCAACAATATTGGCCATAGTGTCCTTGGAAAATCCATAGTAAGTGCCCCTTTCTTTGTATTTGCATTTCACAACTAAGAAGAAAAGAGCAGAGCATAAGCCTCACCTTCTTGTTGGCTTTTCCTGTATTGGGTTTCCTCAAGGTACATCTTGTATTCATTGTGTGGATGGTGTGTTATTTTCTTGTCTCTTTCATTTTAGTTTTAGTTTATTTAGTATTTCACGCGTTAAACTAGTACTATTAAATATAAAACCTAAGTAAAACACAATATAATAATATATTTCAAAATATTGTAAGATCTATTGTAATGAATTGTTCCAATGGAATATCCATGGTAGTTTACAAATCACAATCCCACTACAATCTTCAACATTGAATCATATTTCTGATGATGTCAATATAACTCACTCCCATGCAAGATTTGTTTCTTACGTAAGGGTCCACTCCTTTGTACAATATGTTAGAGAAATAATCCCATCCTTTGTCTCTCGATTCATGCATCTTGGTACCCCATCATAATTTTTTGTCTAATATGTCTCCCTTTCAATATATTTTTATCTCCCATGTTATGCCAACTTATATCCTCCATGATTTCTTTGGAGAGGCACCCAATCCCAAGCCCCCTTATGTCTCATCCCATTGTTCCTTGTAAAACGCATGAAAAATCCCAACACACCATGTGACCATATCCCTTGCTCCTCTTACATCACTCTCTAATGATATCTGGTTCTAAATGATGATGATGGTTACCATCCCCTAAACCAATAAGGTCCATTAGAAACCAATCTATTTGCATACATATTTCACTTTGTAGGGGGTTTACATGTCCTATGTGGGATACCAATATCCCTAAATCCCCATGTTATTATGTCCTAATGTCATGTGATTGGGGTAAAAACTGTGACTTGGGTAAAAACTAAACCTTATGGGAAACAAACTATTATATTTATCAAGAAAAATGTATTTTATATTGTGTAAAATTTGAGAGAATTATAAATTAATCAAAGAAATTATCTTCTTAAATTTTCAAAGAATTTTGTAAAAATAAGGGGAAAGACCATTTAACTTTTATAAAATAAGATAAAAATACTTTTAAAGTTTGTAAAATTAAAAAAAAAAAAATAGAATTTTTTGTAAAATTAAGAAAATTGAATGATTTATCAATCCTCCTTAAACGAATTAAAACATTATAAAATACAACCACTAGAAAAAGATGTGGTGATATTAGTATCACCAAAAAAATAACAAAATGGTTGATAGAAAAAAGTGATGCTATTATATCACTTCTTAAAAAACAAAAAACAACCCAAAAGATAAAAATGTCACTATATAAACATTCTAAAAAAATAACCTTTGAAAAAGTAGTGATTTCAATATCATTTTGTTTCAAAAAGACAAAAAAATGTACCTCCTAAAATTGATAACTCTATAATGCTCTCATCAATTATAATATTATTCAGAGGTTTTAATTTGTTTGTGTTGATTGTTCAAGATTTTAAAGTTGTGCATTAGACCCATTATAACCCATAAATTCATAGAAAAAAACTTTTTTTTAAATTTGGGTGGTTTTCATGTATTTAAAACCCACAACATAATCAACCCTAATCGACCAATGTGTAAGTCAACTATAAGTAGTTGACTAACAATTGACTAATAAGTAGATCCACTAAAAAATTACTATAGGTAGATCTACTAACATTTAACTCGTATGTAAGTCACTTACAATTTACTATAAGTAAATCTACTAACATTTAACTAGTATGTAAGTCAGTTTATTATGAAAATTGACCTAGCTCACTATCAAATCTCCCTTTTTAGAATTATATCAAAATTAATGTTAATATTTACCTTAATTTATATTTTACTTACACTGTGCTCAATTTTAATATTAAAATTTAAAATTCCACTTCATTCCCATAGGTTTGGTGGGGATCAACCCCACTAAACCTCACTTAAAGACGATACAATTTGGGCGGTTTTTAGTTTTCAACGTTCCCAGTAGATTTTAGCATATGCACATCATGAAATTATGACAACTCCTAACCCGTATTAAGTTACCACCTTTATGGAAAGAACTTATGGAAAGAACTTATGACCTTTATGGAAAGAACTTATGACCTATTGGTGTTGTGAAGTGATAAACAAATTGTTAATTAACAACTTAAAAGAAGAATTTAGAATGTCTATGGAGACATGCATAGTAATATGGCCACCATATAAGCTCTAACTTAACATGTGCATTGTCTAAGTTGACTATTCAACAATGTGCTTTGAATAAGCCTTAAAATTGTATACTTAAAGAATCAAATTACTCGTGCTTTGAATGGATTAAATAGAATAAAAATAAACCTTAAAATTGTATAACTAAAGGAATCAAATTACAAATTATAGTTATATAATAGTAGTTAGATACCTACAAGAAAAAAGTTTTAGTAGTTGCTATCTAGGAAAGCCCTATAATGTTTTCATTTTCAAAGAAATTGATTTTCACTCATAAATAAAACTCAATTTTATTTATGTCACTCAAATATTTGGGCACTTTTATTTTTCTTAGTGGTTTTAAAAAGTTTAATTTAAATATTGTTGAATTCACTTTTCAATCCTTCATTTTCCTCTTTATATGGCATTCTCTTGGGTGGACTAGAACTTTTTAGTGAACCTACACCTTCATTGTATGAGGTACATTTTCTCATCATTTTTGGATATCTTTTATGAATTTAATGAATCAAAAATTGTTGAAATTGTAATGATTCGTTGGTAGTAGATTTTGAAGGTTGAAATTTGTATGCCTGGATTTAAGGCAAAATTTTACTAAGAAATGCATCAAGAAGAGGAGTGATTTGAGTGCCCCTCATCCCACTGTTACTTTTTCATCCTTTTTTCAGTTCTAATTTTTTATTTATCAATTTTAAAATCTCTTCACTTTCTATATATGTATCTTTTGTCAAATAGGTTTAGCTTAGGTGGTTGGGAGGAATGATTATTATCCTCTCCACCAAAATTCAAATCCCGCAAGTGACATGTTGAGATCATAACAAGTATATTGTTGTAATGGCTTCGAACATGCACTCCTAAAATAAAATTCCTAATTTTTTCCACTATTGAGACAATTGAATTAAATTGTCCTTCAAATGCAAATTAATTTTATACATAAATTGAACAAAATACAAATATGGTTAAGACACCCCCAACCCATCCTCCTACAATAATATGGCTAAGACATCTTTGTAATCCCTATCAAAGATACAGAGAAATCATCTACTTAAGTCTATGAAAAAAGCTTTCAAATTTTGCATAGGTTTTACCTTCATACATGTGTTTGGGATTGTCCCCAATTCTTGTCTTTATAAAGTTTTATTTCATGCACTTTCAAAGGAACTCTAAAACTTATACTAGATCCTAGAGATCCAAAGTTCATCAATGACTAGAGGTCTATCGCTCTTCTTAATCTCTCTTATAAATCTAAATCAAAGATATGGTAAAAAAATATTCAAAATGGATTAAAGGTTGATCATAATTACGAATCTATAATGCTTCTTAATATTTCATACAAACGTAAATTAAAGATGTGGCAAAGAATTCATTCTAAACCTATTTTGAAGGTAGGATGTCTTATGGATCTACACAAGATTTGTTCTAAGCATGGTTAAGAAAAAATTCCATATGAAATCACCCTAGGAAAGAAATAGTAAAAGAACATAGATGTTGGAGATATGTTTGTCAATTTTGACTTCTATCTCTGATGGCCCTTAAAAGTCATTTATTATACACCATTAATGGTTGGTTGTGGATCACATTGGTGTTATTGGGTTCCTCTAGGGGAACCATACCTTGGATTAGGTTCCACATAAAAAGTGACTTTAACACCTATTTACAAAGAGGCCTAAGCCTCATTTATATGTCTCACTTGAACAAGTATATTACTATTGATATTATCTTCAGAGACACATTGTACCTACATAATTCTTGTATTATGGATTATATTTCATTATAATTATTAGTAAATTTGGATTAATATGTTTATCACATATAGTTAATGTAACATCCCCGGCCATCAAACCCCTTGTCAGGGAATGCTACTATGCGGAAACATTCTCATATTTATGTGGTATGCATTTAAATGAAGTTAAATGGCTAAGCAGAGTAAACATATAATTACTGCTAACATACAGAATGATTGAAATCAACAGTAAATATCATTGCAATGGAATACATGATAATATCGCAAGCATCACATATGTGCATTTTAATTGAAATTATACACATGCATATACTTATCTTTGAAACAGTAGTAACTCCACCAACCATGTGCAGACCTTCCACGAACCTCCCAGCCTTAGACCTCACTACTCATCACGCTCAACAGTAGGTCACCCCCGAGTTGGGACTAAGCTCCACCCAAGGCAAGGGAATCCTAGGCTAGGCTGAGGTTACAGGAAAACTACATAGAGCAACCGGAAGGATTCTCTCCAGGAGCCTTCTTACGCCCACTACTAACGGACTCTCATTCCCCACATGTCTGTTCCGCCCGGGAGTATACACCTTCACAAGCATTGTCCATCGGTGCTTCACCTCCCTCTCTGGGCCTCGGCAACAGGCCAGATCAGGAATTCTCAGAGCTCTGAAGCTGGTGTTGGACTCTCTCTAGGAGAAAACCACTTCCCAGCAGACTCTCTCACCTCGAGGGATTTGCTCAAAGGCCTGACAACCTGCTTCTTCTACCACAGGCCTGACAACCCGTTTCCTCAGCACACTCTTCGACTCAATTCCAACCGAGTGAGGGCAACCGCAAAAACATCAACGCTCATTTGACACCAGGATGACAACCATAATAGAAAATGGGCATGGTCCCGTAAATGGCAATGACCGGACGCTAAAACACAGCAAGCTCAAGCAATTATCCAGGTGTCGGGTTCTACAAAAGACACAAATTAGTTCACGGTTTACTAGTGACAGGATGCATGACAGGAAATTATGCAGAGGTCGATGATGGAGGCCAAACACAGAGACTAGACAGAATTTACGGGAATACACCGGACAATCACAGAGGTCTCACGGTTTCAGTTTTCAGAGTTGTGTGCGATATGCAGAGCTCAGATGCAGAGATCACACAGTTCAGACAATGGACGACGGAATGGAGAATGAACCCCCAACTCAACTGGTGCTTCATCTTTTAACCACATGCACCCAGGTCGACACTTGTCTTCCTGGGGTTGCATGCATTCCATTTTGCACACTTGGATCTGGATGCGTTGCCTCTCCCAGGACTTAGGATAAAAACATGTTTGTCACATATCTTTTGGAATAATAATAAATTATTATTCCCAAGGACTTAAGCCCCCAAGCTTAGACCCTAGGCTCAACACTTAGCCTCTCTTTCCAACCTTTCAGCCCCTTTCCCTTACCCACTCTGTGGAAGCTTAGTCTCCCATCACTCTTTCTTTGTGGTCAGTTTGCATGCAGCGATGTTTATATTTTTATTAATTTTTTGCATAATACATATACAAAAATAGGCATCCTGGCCTTAACACTTAGGCTCTCCGGCCTAATAAACACATAAGTCTACCAGCTTATCAATACTTGTCTCACCAGCCTACAAAACATGATTTACAATTCATAAACATGATTACAACAGAGCTCATCCTTGGGGATATTACAATCCCCTCCCCTTATTTTTGCACTGTCCTCAATGCAACTTTCACATAACATCAACAAGATTTTTCAAAATCTTCAAAAAGATGCAGGTATTCTGCCTGCATAGCATCTTCATGCTCCCATGTCACATCCTCAGGACAGTACCAGGTCCACTGGACCTTTACAAGCCTTATGGATCGATTCCGGAGTTGTTTGCTTTTCCGGTCCAATATGCGCACAGGATGCACTTGCAAGACACCTTCTTGCTCCACCTGAATCACATTCCAATCAATTACATGATTAGCATCAGGGATATATTTCTTAAGAAATGAAACATGAAACACATTATGTACACTCATGGATGCAGGTAATGCAAGCATATATGCAACTGGCCCAATCATTTCTAAGATTTCAAATGGCCCACAAAATCTGGCTGCCAACTTGGCGCAATTTCCCAGCTTTAGGGAAATTATATTGGCGTTTACTTTCAGGAACACATGGTCACCCACTTTAAACTCTTTGTGGGTTCTATTCTTATCAGCATAACTTTTTTTCCGATCTTGGGCAGCCTTTAAATTCTGCTTGATTTTTAGCATTTGTTCCTCCATTTCCTTGAGCAACTCTGGCCCAACCACTGCCCTATCAGCTGGATTATCCTAGCTTACTGGAGTATTGCACTTTCTGCCATAAAGTGCTTCAAATGGGATCATCTTCAACGATTATTGATACCCATTATTGTAGGCGAATTCTACCAAGTGCAGGTAGTCTTTCCATTTCGATGGTTTGTCCATCACATACATCCTTAGCGTGTCTTCTATTACTCTGTTCACCCTCTATGTCTGTCCATTAGACTCGGAATGATAAGCTGTACTAAAGTTCATATTCATTCTGAACCCTTTGAACAACCCCTTCCAGAAATTTGAAGTAAATTTCAGTTCTCTGTTAGACACAACTGTCTTGGGAATTCCGTGCAATCGTGCCACTTCCTTCATAAAGACGTCGGCAAAATCTTATGCCTTGTGAGTAGTCTTTAACGGAATGAAATGGGTTGCTTTCGTAAGCTTATCCACCCCCACCATGATTGAATCGTGATGTTTGTCGGTTCTGGGCAATCCGGTGATGAAATCCATTGTCACCACTTCCCACTTCCACTCAGGAAAGGGTAAAGGTTACAACAACCCTGCTGGGTGCCTATGCTCAGCTTTAACCTTCTAGCACTCCATACATTTGGCAATGTATTCAACAATCTCTTTCTTCATACCTAGCCAAAAGTAATGGCGTAATGGCTCTTGACTGCTACCACAGTTTTTTGATATCCAAGGTGCCCTGCATAAGACACATTATGCATTTCATGCAAAATCATAAGCTTCACGTCCTAGACATTAGGTACATAAATTTTGTTCTTGTACAGAAGTGTTCCATCGGTTTCCAATTTATAATTCTCCACTTTCTGTGGAATCTTACCTTGTTGTAGCTTTGCTACCAAATCCTTGTACTGCAAATTTGTATTTGCAGCCTCTGAAATTCTACTTTTAATATTGGTTTGGTACATGCTAATGGTTGTAGCATGTAATTCATGTACTCTTCTGTTGAGTGCATCAACTACTTTATTCTCCTTCCCTTTGATATCCTTGATATCAAAATCGTACTCACAGAAAAACTCCAACCACCTACTCTGCCTAGCATTCAAGGTTGGTTGGTCAAATAAATACTTCAAACCGTTATGGTATGTTCTCAGTTTGAACCTCCTTCCCATGAGGTAATGCCTCTGTTTCTTTAGAGCATGTACTATGGATGCCAACTCCAAATCATGAGTTGCACATTTCCTTTCGTGCTCTTTCAACTTTTTGGATTCATAACAGATTACGAATCCATTCTAACTAAGGACTCATCACAGTCCTTCTTTGCACGCATCAATGCACACCATGAAATCTTCGTTTGGATCTGAAATCCTTAAGATTGGGGCACTAGTTAACAGTTGTTTCAATTGTTGAAATCTTTTCTCACAATCATCTGTCCACTGAAACTTTTTCTCCTTCCTTTGCAAGGAAGTGATAGGGTGAGCTATCCTTGAGAACCCTACGATAAACCTTCTGTAATATCCAACTAGACCCATGAAGGATCTAAATTCTGTCACATTCTTTGGCGTTGACCATTCTCTGATGGCCTCAATCTTCTTAGGATCTATAGCTATCCCATCCTTCTAAATAATATGCCCCAAGTAATGAATCTGCTCCTGATAAAACGAGCATTTTCTCAACTTGGCATACAACTGGTGCTCTCTTAGAACTTGCAACACCATCCTAATATGATGTTCATGCTCTTCCTCTGACTTGGAATACACTAGAATGTCATCCAGGAAGACTATGACAAACTTGTCTAGATAGTCCCTGAATACACCATTCATCAGGCACATAAAAACAGCGGGTGCATTTGACAACCCAAACGACACCACTGTGAACTCGTAATGACCATACCTTATTCTAAACGCAGTCTTGTTGATGTCTTCATATTTTATCCTTACCTGGTGATATCCCAACCTGAGGTCTATCTTCAAAAATATCTTCGCATCCTTCAACTGATTGAAGAGGTCATCAATCCTCGGCAGGGGATATTTATTCTTTACAGTCACTTTGTTCAATTGTCTGAAATCGATACACAATCTCAACGTTCCATCCTTATTCTTCACAAACAAGATCGGGGCACTCCAAGGTGACACACTTGGGCATATATACCCCTTCTTCAGAAGCTCTTCAAGCTGCAGTTGCAACTCTTTCAGCTCTGGCGTACTCATTCTGTAAGGATCTTTTGACACTGGGGTTGCTCCAGGCATCAAATTTACTAAGTAGTCTATATCTCTTTTCGGAGGTAGTTCGAGTATCTCCTGAAATATATCCTCAAAATCCTTTAGTACCTCATGGTCTTCGATATTTGACACCTTATCCTTAGGTGTTTCCTCCACATGGGATGCAAATAATTGACAGCCTTTTCTATAGCACTTCTTCAACTGCATTGTTGATATTTCTCTGATAGCAACAACTCTGGGAATTCCTTGGACTGTTTTCCGATTCCATTTATCATCCAGGCAAGTGAATGCCTTGTTACGACAGTCCAAGATGGCATGGTGTTGATCCAACCAATCCATCCCAATTAGACAATCATAAGAACCTAAAGGTAGAACATTCAATTCAGCCTTTGTGCTCAGTCCATTCATGTCCACAGGACAGGACTTAACCAACTCATTGACTTTCCTTTTGGTTCTTGTAGCCAGCTGCACTAACCAAGACTTTTCATGTTTGTTTTTCGACAAATGAAAACTTTCCACCACTCTAGGATCTATATAACTATGTCTAGCCCCTGAATCAATTAAAATAGTAAAGGGTTGGTTGTTAATCATACCTTCCACTTCAATCATGTGAGAGTAATATTCATCTTGCTTGTTGTCCAGGGCTGCGTAGATCCTTGGCATTCTACTGCCCATGTCATCCACTATTTCAGCTCGTTGAACATTATGGACATCTCTCACTTTGTCATTTTTATGGGGACAATCTTTGTACTTATGGTTCTCTTTACAAACCCAACACTAAATGGTTGTCTATCTTGGCCTTTGTTCCCCTACATCAGCGATTCTTGGCTCTCTAAATGATGGTTGTCCTTGAAGACTGTTTCTGAAAAAGGGAGGTTTGTTTCCCTTCTGCCTCTGCTCTTTCTTAAAATTCTTCCGGTCATCCCAAGCCTTCTGGAAAGTAGGCTTCTCTCTTTGTTGCTCATATTAGCATTTCTCTCTTCTTATTGTTTCTTCCATAGTTTTTGGGTCATCATACTAGATCTTGTCCCCAATGGAAGGTGGCAGTCCACTCAGGTACCTTTGAATCTTGACAGTTTCATCCTTGATGAACGGAACATACTTCAATAATTCCAAAAATCTTCGCTCATATTCATCAATGGTCATGCTTCCCAGCTTGAGTTCAAATAACTCTTTCATCTTTTTGTCGTAGTATCTTTTAGTCAAGTATTTCTTCTCGAAATACTTCTTGAATTCCTTCCAAGTGATATCTTTCTCTCTAATGTGTTGCACCTTCACAAGCTAATCCCACCACATGGATGCCTTTCCCTTCAGTTGATACATTGCAATTCTTCCTTCTGCATGAGAGGAATAATTTTGTAGTTGGAAATATTTCATCATTCCAAGCAACCATGTTTTGACATCTTCCTCCTTCTTATGTTCTCCATCAAACATAGGCGGCTTAATATTATTCATCTCTCCCTTCAATTCATCCACTCCTGATTTCCTGTGATTTCTGGTAGGAGATGGGCTAGAACTACTGTGTGCCCTCCTCTTGGAGCGACCTTGGGAGTGATGATGGTGTCTACCCGCACTCCTTGACCTTCTTCCCTCAGAAGTCTGATGACTCCATGTTCTGCTCGAGTCGCTCTCCTTCTCCAACTTCTTCTCTATTCTCTCCAAACTCCTTAACATATTTATGTTAAATTCAACTTGTTTTTCCTGAGATTTTCTGAGCTTTTTGCTATTTGCTTGGCGATTTTGGGAATCTTTCTGCAATTTTTCAACTATTTTCATCATGTTTCCTTCCTTATCTATCTCTTCTCCATGCCCATTGGAGTTCGATCCTTCAACTCCCAAGTGAACATCCATTCCTTTTTCTTCGTCCTCAGAATTGGAAGAATTCTGTGCCCTTTCCATTTCTCTTGCACTCAATGGAAATTCTACTTGGTTCTGGCACTCGCTAAACTTCTGCAAACACAATGTGCAAACAACCGAAATTTGTCAGGTCATTAATCCTTAACGAATTCCACATCATTCAAAAACAACTTGATTCAAGAAAACGTTCAGTTTCCATGAATTTTTCGAGCTCTGCTCGGCTCTGTAGTACATTCAAGCCATAGCCCTTTTCCTCTGTTTCCCCAACCCCACATGACCAATGGTCGTGACCAAGCACTAGATCTACAAGGTTCTCTAAACGAAACTTTGGGGTTTCGGGTTTCGGGGTTTCGGTCCTGGAGGCTCTCACACTCACTTTCCTCTCCAACTCCCGACTTCTGAACTTCCGACCTTTCTCACCCTTGGGCCCACAACACAGCTGTCACCAACGAAGGTGGTGACACGTGGTGTCCTTAAGAAGGTCCACGTTACCTCAGGTGACTCCATCCAGCCCTACTGCGTCTAATTTTTCCTTCGGGACCCACTGGCATGTGGCACACATCCCTTGTGTCCTCATCAATCCTAGTGACGTCACCCTGACCCAATACTTTGGCTCATCGGGATTTCGTGATTCCGGGCCTCGGGAGTTTGTGCATCAGCACCTCCCATTCTCTTGACGTTCAAAGTTCCAAAATGCAGACATTTCAGAGCTCCTAATCTGACGGTCCTGACTTCCCCACGATCTAACGACTCAAATCTCGTCGAGATTTCGCGTATCGGGATTTCGTGTGTTGCGAGGTTGAAAGACCTCCCACCTTCAATCTTTCAATCCCTGAAATGTCGCGATTCCTCCTAGACAATTAATGGTCCAGATCTCTCCTTGATCAATGGTTGTGATCCAATCGTCAATTCGTGTTTTGCGAATTCTCACGGACTCGCCCTTTGACCATTTCAAGTCACAATTTAGAGAAAGGTTGATCGCTCTCCACGCATCCCTTCCGATGGACGGTTCTGATGATGTCAGGGCTTCGCGTATCGCGATTTCCACACTCTTGTGCAACTCCACAGGGTTTTAAACCTTGTGCGCGTTCCCTAGATCCAAAAACTGTTGGTCCACATGCTCAAATTTGATGGCCCAAATCTGATCTCTTCTGCGTGCTCTCCTTAGTGTCTGGACGTGGATTTGACGGTCCAGATCTTCTCCTTTACAGTTGATCTACGACCGTGGTTTTATTCTACCACAACTCCTCATGAGCTTCGTAACATGATCAAGTACCCCGTTGACACTCAGAAATATTCTAACGTCTGAAATTAGTCCTCCAGACACAATTTCCTCTCAAAACCTCAGGTCCAAAGACCACTTATCTAGCCCATCTAGGCTCAACATTGAAAACATGGCTATGATACCATATTGTAACGTCCCCGGCCATCAAACCCCTTGTCGAGGAATGCTACTACGTGGAAACATTCTCATATTTATGTGGTATGCATTTAAATGAAGTTAAATGGCTAAGCAGAGTAAGCATATAATTACTGCTAACATACAGAATGATTGAAATCAACAGTAAATATCATTGCAACGAAATACATGATAATATTGCAAGCATCACAGATGTGCATTTTAATTGAAATTATACATATGCATATACTTATCTTTGAAATTGTAATAACTCCACCAACCACGTGCAGACCTTCCATGAACCTCCCAGCCTTAGACCTCACTACTCATCACACTCAACAGTGGGTCACCCCCGATATGGGACTAAGCTCCACCCAAGGCAAGGGAATCCTAGGCTAGGATGGGGTTACAGGAAAACTTCACAGAGCAATCGGAAGGATTCTCTCCAAGAGCCTTCTTACGCCCACTACTAATGGACTCTCATTCCCCACATGCTTGTTCCATCTGAGAGTGTACACCTTCACAAGCATAGTCCATCAGTGCTTCACCTCCCTCTCTGGGCCTCGGCAATAGGATAGATCAGGAATTTTTAGAGCTCTGAAGCTGGTGATGGACTCTCTCTGGGAGATAAACACTTCCCAGTAGACTCTCTCACCTCGAGGGAGTTGTTCAAAGCCTTGCCAACCTGCTTCTTCTACCACAGGCCTGAAAACCCGCTTCTTCAACACACTCTTCGACTCAATTCCAACTGAGTGAGGGAAATCGCAACAACATCAGCACTCATTTGACACCAGGATGATGACCACAACATAAAATGGGCATAGTCCTGTAAATGGCAACGACCAGACGCTAAAACAAAGCACACTCAGGCGATTGTCCAGGTGTTAGGTTCTATAGAAGACACAAATTGGCTCAGGGTTTACCAGTTATAGGATCCGTGATAGGAAATTATGCAGAGGTCGAGGATGGAGGCCAAACGCTAAGACCAGACAGAATTTACGAGAATACACCAGACAATCACAGAGGTCTCACAGTTTCAGTTTTCATAGTTGTGTGCAATATGCAGAGCTCAGACGCAGAGGTCACACAGTTCAGACAACGGACGACGTAATGGAGAACAAACCCCCAACTCAGCTGACGCTTCAACTTTTAACCGCATGCACCCAGGTTGACACTTGTCTTCCTGGGGCTGCATGCATTCCCTTTTGCACACTTGGAGCTGCATGTGTTGCCTCTCCCAGGACTTAGGATTAAAAAAAGTTTGTCACATAGCTTTTGGAATTATTATTCCCAAGGAATTAAGCCCCCAAGCTTAGCCCCTAGGCTCAACACTTAGCCTCTCTTTCCAACCTTTCAGCCCCTTTCCCTTACCCACTCTGTGGAATCTTATTCCCCCATCACTCTTTCTTTGTGGTCGGTCTGCACGCAACAATGTTTATATTTTTATTAATGTTATGCATAATACATATACAAAAACAGGCATCTTGGCCTTAACACTTAGGATCTTCGGCCTAATAAACACATAAGTCTACCATCTTATCAATACTCGACTTACCAGCCTACAAAACATGATTTACAATTCATAAACATGATTACAATAGGGCTTGTCCTTTGGGATATTACAATTAATATGCCATACCATTCCTAATATTGTTTTAGAGATTTATTCACAAATGAAATAAAACTAGTGCCCTATGATCTTTGTGTGATATATGTGTAATATGTACATGAGGAAAGCAATGATCTTGGCATGGCATGAAAAAGAGTCTAAAAATTCTAATAGCATTATCTTGAGATATAGATCCCATATCGTTATGAAGCTTATTTTGCTTGAAATAAAATTTGGAGATCTTTCCAAAATAGGGTCATATGGAATTTTTGCACAATATCGAGGAAGATATGATCTTTGAAAGTTAACATCCCATAATTGTCCATTTTCTAACAAAAAACTATGATTTGTCCAATTTCAAGAATACATCATTTCCTAATTGTTTAATTGAGTTCATTCTAATGCCTTTTGAAATAAAATGTTGGGATAATTCAAAAATGGGTCCATAACAAATCTTTTCAATAATATTGAGGGATATATGTTTTAGAAAAATAGGTGTGCTTGTTTCACCATAGACAATATATCAATATTGTCACCCAACCATAGGTCGAAGCCACCCCTGAGCACCTTAACCTTGATAGAGAGAATAATTTTGGAAGCAAACCCTAGACCCAATTTCTAACCAAGGTAGTGTACCAAGCAAAAAGTCCAAACCATAACCAAGAGAAAGTCCAAGCCTAAAAATGAAAGTACAAGTTGCAGTAGCTGCAGCTGCAGCTACTCTCCAAACTTGCGCACTTACTAAATTTCTACAGTTTCAAGCTGTGTGTGTCCAAATGAGCTCTGGCATCCTGTATTTATATTGATATTTCTTAGCTATCTGGGCCAACTTCTCTTTCTGGACGCTAGAAACTCAATATTAATTATTTTCTTTAGCCAACTTGTATTCTAGGGCTATGTCCAAGGATTTTAGGGTTTCTCTTGCTTCCCATAATATTACAGTCTTGTCAAGGTTACACATGGAGGTTAATACCTACCGCAGCTACAAAAATATCAAAACTCCCTCCTAGATAGGGGGGTATTAAAGGTAATGATCTTGAGCACAAATAGATCATTCAACCGGTAGCATCATCATAACCACACACGCTATCTCATGATCAAATCACAAGCACCATCATCACTAGTAGTATCATCTGATAGCATCAACTGCATCATCTCTCGAAGCGATACTCCCTCTGAGTAATCAAGCATAATGTTGAATAAGTCACTTACTCCACATAGTGATATAAGAACCATTCTTCTAATCCAGACATATGTCCTAGAAGAATAATTGTTCCAATAGATACTAGAAGCCACACCATGGGCTACAAGGACCATTCTTCTAATTCAGACATATGTCCTAGAAGAATAAATGTCTTGGACCATTTTCCGCCTAGAGAATGTCTGTCCACCAGCACACTGACTATCCATCTAGCTGGTAATAATTTCCAACACTACTAATAGTCTTCATGGCAATCAAAACAATTCCATTCAATAGAACACGACTGTGTCTATCCATAGTAGTACACAACTACTATCTAGTGGTACACAACCACACCAAGTAACACATGGCTACTTAATCAGTGACACATAGTCACAACCAGTAGAACACATCCACCACAGTAGCATACATCTATTGTCCAAAGACATACAGTCTCCACAACAATCACATCATCTAATATCAACCTACATAAAACAATATCATGATATAAACTAAGTCATCTGGGCCATTCTTCCACTCACATATGTGAGATATGGAAGATCATCTGCCCTCGGAAGGTAAAACATCAGCCATGGGCTATCTGGACTATTCTTCTAAGCATAAAAGAATAGTTGTCCCTGATTTCTGAGCCTGGACCATTCACCTAACTAGGCCATTCCTCTGGCACTAATCATAGTGCAACCTGGAGAGAATGAGTCTACCCTAGGGAATGCTTGTCCCTGATTGTTGAACCTAGACCATTCACCTAACTGGGATATTCCTCCAGCACTAATCATAGTGCAACCTGGAGAGAATGAGTCTTCCCTAGGGAATGATTGTCTGGACCATTTCCTAAGGAAATGACTGTCCTGCACCAACCTCCAAAACGAACCATTCTTCAAAATTGCTCACAAATGTGAACTTCGAAAGAATGGCTATCCGGTGAGGCGGGCCATTCTACTTGACCACTACTCAGAGTGACTGTCAAGAAGAATGCTTGTCATAGACCATTCCCCCACACTGGCCACAAGGGGAATCGTTTTCTATGGTACATCAGCAATCTATCAGACCATTTTCATTATGAAAATGACTGTTTGATCTGGACCATTTTCCAAATTGTAAAATGCATGTCCGTCAAAAATCTAAAACCACTTTCCGAACTGGAAAGGAACTGCCCATCCTGAACCTTTTTCCGAACTGAAAAAATGATTTTCCATAAATCAATAACATATCAGTGCTCCCTCGCAACCTAGGAGTAATCACTTCCTTTTCCAATAAGGAAGTCGTCTCCAAGAGCCCTAGCTTGTCTCTTAAGTACACAAAGTTTTCATCTTGAACAAAGGATTTCTCAAAATATATGTTATTTTCTCGTCGGTGGAGATATACTAGAGAACCACTTCTCTCTTATGGACTTTATCACGGAGAATATAATGCTTGATCTCAATGTACTTCGGTCTGTTATGGAACACTGGTTTTCTCTAAAAGCTTCACATAGCTCTAATCATTACAATATATCATGGTCGAATTCAGCACTTTTGTTTCCTTCTAGCTCATGACATCATGGAAAAACTCAAACTGAAACATATACAAGTAACACTTCTTATGTCATCATGAGAGTTTTCCATGGATTAACAATCCATCATCCCGGACTTATGAGTAACCATTTTGATACATTATCTCTGCCATAGAAATATTTCACCACATTTCTGTTGTATATGAGATACTTTGCATCAAGTTGTTTGAATACAAGGTCTTCGTATATCTGCATACATTGGGAAGAGCAATCTTTTACATGTAAATTCCAATCCATGGATCTTGCAGGAGGTATATCTAGTTTACTGGAATGAGTTGTTGTCATAGTCTTCTCCCTCCTTCTATAAGAACCTTTGAATCTCACAATGTTTCCATTCATAAGTATTTTTCACATTTTCTAACATACATTGTTCTTTATCATAACTTTCATTTCTTCTGCTTGATTGCTTCTCATGGGTTCAAACCAAGTTGGTAGTCTTATGATTCTCAGTATAATAACTGGTTGTTCTGGCTTTTCTTTCTTTCTTGGAATCTTCATGTTCTTCCTCGTGTTTCTCTTTAGCTCTTGCGTCCATGGAGTCTTCTATAGATTTCATGCCTTGAAGATTCCAACTTATTCCTTTCATTATAGGATCATGGATGTAGATGGACAACCAAGGATACTTTAAGGATTCTTTTCGAAGAAGACTTCTTCTAGAGCCAAATTGAACACGTGTTGCTTATCATGGTTGCTACTTTCAGATACTTCATAATCCTCAATGGATCATATCATTTAGGATTAGCTCCCTCTTAATCCTTGCTTCATGCATGAAAGCATGCTCTTCTTTTGGAATTCTATAATCATCTCCCTCCATCTAAGAGAGTCCATGCTTATGTATGCATCCTTATTGCCTTTTGCAAAGTGTCATCAGTATTTTTCTAATTTCCTCTTGATTGTTGACTTCCTTCTGTTTTGACTTCTTTTGGGTCTCTTCGGGTTTGATTCTGATTTCGGCTTATCTAGCAAGTGTTACTTATATAATAGCTTCCACAGGAATTGTTACCAAAGATTGTCAATGTACTTCATATTTTCACATGTGTATTGCTTGACTTGTAGTCATTGTGATACCAATCCTTATCTTTTATTCTTACATAGGTATCGCTTCACAAGAACATCTTATCTTCTAAGAAGTAGATATACATGATATGTACAGGAATTATGTAAACATGGTATGTACAAGAACTTTGAAGAATATTGTTACCTTGATTTAGAAGAAGAAGTTTGTTTTATCTTGCTTGGCCTTCTTTGAGGGTTCCCTTTCTTCGACAACTGATGCTTTGTCTATTTCCTTCCTTTTCTTTAACTCAAGACGGTGGTTCTTGTAGTGACCATATTTTCGACAGTTGAAGCATTGTATCTTTGACATATCCGTTTCTTGATTTGGTTTCTTCCTCAAGCCAAACTTCTTCTTATTCCTAAAATTCTTGAACTTTGTTGTGAAGGCTTGATCTTCGTATTTATTTTGGGATTTATCTTTTGTGTTAATCCTTGATTTTTCTTGTGCACAACAAGTCCAAATTTCTTCAAATGTGGGATACTCTTTTCTTGTGTTCATGATTGCGGCAAATGCATCCCATGTCTTGGGAAGTCCATTGAGTACTATATTTACCAGTTCCTTTTCTGAAATAATTTCTTCAATATATTGTATTTGATCTCTTAGCTGAGAGATTCTTACAAAGTATGATGTTATGTTATCATCATCATTCATTTTCATGTCACAGAGCTCATTCTTCAAAGTCATTACTTGTCCAATGTTTATGACTGAGAAGAGATTAGTTAGGGCATTGTAAATCTTCTTAGATGAGTCAAGATGAGAGATGTAGGGTATCAAGTGGTATTTTACATAGTCCAATATGATACTCATGGCATTGATGTCCTTGAATTTCTCCATAATTGCAACATTATGAGGTTCCTTCTCTTTTCCTTCTTCAAACTGTGGTTCCATGATCTTTCCTTTCACGATATCCAACACTTTATTCTTAGCAATGAAGAGGTCAATCCTTGTTTTCCATGCTCTGAAGTTAGAATCCCCTTCTAACTTGTTTTTTGACTTCATAGAGTAAGTCATGACTGCTTTGACTTGGTCAACCTTTGACTTTGACCAAAAACTCAAACTTGACGTCTTAGCTTGTTGAGAGTACCAGAAAGTGCGCTAAGTTAGGGCACACTAGGATATACATAAATTAGGTCAATATCTTCACTTAAGGTGCCTCAACAAGAGGGTTAGGGTTTCGTTGTTGTAGCAAAAAACTTTGACTGCAACTGCAACTGTAACTGAGCAAATCCTCCCAATCTATCTTCCAACGGTTAGACTATCTGAAGATAGTGTGGGCCCATAACCTGTTAGAAAAATAGGTGTGCTCATTTCACCATAGGCAATATATCAATATTGTCACCCGACCATAGGCCGAAGCCACCCCCAAGCACCTTAACCTTGACAGAGAGAATAATTCTAGAAGCAAACCCTAGACCCAATTGCCAACCAAGGTAGCTAGCACTCTCCAAAGCTAGAGTACCAAGCAGAAATTCTAAACCATAACCAAGAGAAAGTCAAATCCTAAAACCGAAAATACAAGTTGCAGTAGTTGCAGCTGCAACTACTCTCCAAACTTGTGCACTTACTAAATTTACTCTCCAAACTTGCGCACTTACTAAATTTCTACAGTTGTGAGTTGTGTGTCTCAAAATGAGCTCTGGCATCCTATATTTATATTGCTCTTTCTTAGTTGTTTGAGCCGACTTCTCTTTCTGGAGGCTAGAAACTCAATATTAATTATTTTCTTTAGCCGACTTGTCTTATAGGGTTATGTCCAAGGCTCTTAGGGTTTCTCTTGCTTCCCGGAATATTATAGTCTTGTCAAGGTTACATGTGGAGGTTAATACCTCCCGCAGCTACCAAAATATCAACAATATGATCTTTGAAAGTTTACCTTCCATCGCTATTTATTTGGTTGATGAAAAATAATGATTTGGCTTGTTGAACGAATATCTCTCTAGTGAATTACCAAATTGAGCTCACTCCAATGCCAATTTAAACAAAATTTCAAGACATTTCCAAAAGGAGTTGAACTTGAAAATTGTCCATTTTGTTAATGGAAAATAATGAATTCTATTCTAGAATTTGTTTTCTTACTTATGCATCCAATCGTTGCACTTCAAAACATAATTTAAAAAAACATGTAGTGATCCATCTTCAACTAAAACTTCAAATCATATGATTTGGGGTTGAGGTAATTGTTAACTTCAAAACATAATTGAAAGAACAATTAGTGATGCATCTTCAACTAAAACTTCAAAGCATTTGGAGTTGAAGTGTACATTTTTTTTTTAATCATAAAGTGACTCTTTTTAAAAAAAGGAGATTGATTTTTACCTTTTAAAGGGGGAGGATTTACCTTTTGAGATCACTTCTATTTTTTGCATCATCGCAATTTTATAGAGGATGGCCATTTTATTTGGAAAATTTAACAATCACCACCATTTTCGCATAACTTTTTCTAAGGTTATTCTTGAAAGGTGAAAAAAATATTTTTTCATAGGAGCCCTCACTCTTTGTGACCTTTCCCAGATAGTTTGCAACATAAGCTCGCTATATTAACAATTACAAGGTACCTTTATAGATTTTTTTTCATGGACAATCTTCATAAACCAAATCTTGCACCTTCTAATTTGTCAACACAAGATTATTCATCCATATCTTAGCAATATTGAAATCCTCATCATAGAGAGATGAATCATTCTCACCCTCCATCCAAGCACGAAAATTCTAATTGCAACACCTATTGGTATGATAGTGATTCTTCTTACAAATCCAAAATTAAGAAGCATTGATGGAAAGACAAATAAGAAGCATAGATAATAGAGCTTTGAATCCATACCCACTATGAGGACTCATTGTGGTAATTTCATTGATGATTAGTCATAACCATATTTGATCACTTGTTTGAGGACTACATATCTACTTGTTTTGTCAATTGTGTAGTTTTTCAATCTTCGTCATTATTTCTAATTGATTAACCATAGCACCATTATCGTCTCAATAATTTTGATGGCAATGATTCTTTGTTATTCATTTTATGCACGTGTTTCACATGAGACCCTTTTAAGATAGATAGCCTATCTTATTTGGAACAATTGTTGAACATTTTGACCCTCTTACTAAAAAAGTGCATGGTTAAGCTATTGGTTATTTTTTCATGGACAATCTTCATAAACCAAATATTGCACCTTCTAATTTGTCAACACAAGATTATTCATCCATATCTTAGCAATATTGAAATCCTCATCATAGAGAGATGAAGCATTCTCACCCTCCATCCAAGAATGAAAATTCTAATTGCAACACCTATTGGTATGATAATGATTCTTCTTACAAATCCACAATTAAGAAGCATTGATGGAAAGACAAATAAGAAGCATAGATAATAGAGCTTTGAATCCATACCCATTATGAGGACTCATTGTGGTAATTTCATTGATGATTTGGTCATAACCATATTTGATCACTTGTTTGAGGACTACATATCTACTTGTTTTGTCAATTGTGTAGTTTTTCAATCTTCTAATTATTTCTAATTAATTAACCATAGCACCATTATCATCTCGATAATTTTGATGGCAATGATTCTTTGGTATTCCTCTTATGCACGTGTTTCATATGAGACCCTTTTAAGATAGATAGCCTTATCTTATTTGGAACAATTGTTGAACATTTTGACCCTCTTACTAAAAAAGTGCACGGTTAAGCTCTCGGTTTCCTTGCTTGGAGTCTTATCATTGGTCTTTAACAATATTTCCTTAACATTATCTTCATCATATCACTTTCAAAGTCAACATGCTCTTAGGCATCTTCTAAGTCATTTTTTTGACATTGTTCATTAATAGCGTTGTAGGATTTGAGTTCCCACTTTGACCACTAATGCATATTCTTGTTTAAATTTATGTTTTCTTCACTAATTATGAATTCACTAATTATGGGCTCTCCCTTTGAGAGTTGTTTTTCACCTTATCATGGTTATAGGATGATGTCATCATTGGCCATCATTGGTCATCATTGTATTTCCTATCCAATTAAACATTAAGGGGATTGATATAATGTTTATTTCTATCCCCAAATTGATCTTGACAACGAATGTTCAAGATATGTTGGTTAACTTTGACTTTAGCTAAAATGGCCCATAAAATTCATTTATTATACATCTTTAGTGGTTCATTGCGAACCCCCTTAAAGTTAGTGGAACCCCCCAAGGATACCACACCTTTGGTTAGGTTCCACATTGGTGTTAGGTGTTAGGGATGCCCCCTAAGGATACCTCAACAATAATTTATAAAGAGGTCTTAACCTCATTTTTACTTGTCTCACTTGTGCAAACATATTACTATCAATATTATCTTGAAAGTTAAGAATTGTCTTTTATTATAATGTGGGATTATTAATGACTTAGGTTTAATATATTTACCCACATAACTAATGAGGCTACCATTTTTAATAATACAAACATCAAAACATTTAACAATTTTAACAACTAAACAAATGAATATTGAATATATGTGAATGTTATGTAAACACCAATCAATTATCCCGCATTTTATGAGTTTTTTTCTTTTTCTTTTTTCTAATGAAATTAATTAACTCATTAAAAAATCAATAAATCTACTAAATTTAATTTAGGCAAGCTTTATTATTTACTTATACTGTTTTTTTTACTACTTTGCCAGGAATAACATTAAAAACCACATACATAAATTGTATAAATGTTTCATCCCTGAAAATCTATTTTGTATTGGATTATTGTGACATCCAAATGCTCTTTCTAAATGAAATCTAATTTAGAATGAATGAGTCTCGTATTTTCAACCAATTAAAAGGCCATGTGTGTACTTTTATATTGGCATGTCACTCAAATAATATTCAAGTGGGTTGGGGAAAAATAAGAAAGCTAAGGATGATAAAACTACTTCTCAAATAATATTTCCCAATGGTCAAGATACCTGTTGCTGTTATGAATGCAGAAGAAATGGCCAAAGATTGCTGTTATGAATGCAGAAGAAATGGCCAAAGAAAACCCAGTTATATGGATCAACCTCAGAAAGTGGAAAATGCTAAGTAACGTTCTTGTTCCTCAGATCCCTGAGCTACAAGCTTAACAAAAGGTGCATGTTGAAAAACTACCATTGGAATGATGTCAGTATTTTTCTTCCAAGACAAAGGTTCACAAGAGAGGGATAGGGAGACGGGTTCAAGCCTCACTCAATGCTGATCAGCTTCATACTCCATTATTTGTGCTGCCTTGTAATGTTATGAAACTAGTGTCTTACTGAGATGATGTCATGCTCCTTCATGGCTAGAACTACCCTTGGATTATGGGGGTAGACAGTCCTATTTTAAGACGTGCCTTTCTGGTGTAATTCTCAACCAATTGCTTTGGCCCCTATGTGAAAAACGTACCAAAAATGAAACGCTCTTTTTATTAATAAAAGGGACACAGACTAGATGCTTACAATTTACAAGTGAAGATTGCATATTTATTTATACCCTTCACACACTCAATTACCCTTTACATAAAATTAGAGCCTTGGACCAATCATACCCTGACTACACTTAGTAGCCTTAACAAAAAAAAACATATTCTCCTACAAGATATAACTGAATCTACACAACTATGCCATGTTAAAAAATGGGGAATGAAATTATTGCATGAATATTATTCACTGATAAATATTTGCAAATTTTCCTTGCATTGATTATAGTAAAATGTATTACAGATTACTGCTTGCTATGGAAAATATGATTGCTAAACCTTGTCCATCAACAAAAATCTTGGATATTAAATGCACATAGGTCCATGAATGAACAGAAGTGACTCTGCCAGTCCCCAACTGATTCTGAACTGTGATTCTGAACTGTTTGAGAATGCAAGTGACTCAGAGTTATTTTATATACGAGGACAAGAAGTGTCCTACCATGCCATGAAGAAATATGGTCCAAAGATGCCCTTTGGTTTGCCACAGAGAACATACAAAAACAGGTCTATCATAGTGGCCTCCAAAATGTCTTGATTTTCTCGGTATCATATTGCAAGCGAGTGATAGGCTGTGGCATTTCATATTTGATCTGTTTAATGGATAGCCCATATAGACATATGTAGTGTGTCTTGCTAGGTTTTATACAATACAATTGTCCGGCTCTGTGGAAAGAAAAGTGTATTCCAACCACGTTCTCAAGGATACAGTAAATACATTTATTTGACAAATAGATACCTCATGGAAGGTAAAAAGCCTAATCTTAGTTGACAGCCCATGGAAAATAGAATTTGAAGCAAAATAGTTTGCTCTTTGTTACACTGGAAATGTACAGTGTACATCTTAATTTGAATAGGAGAACTCGGCCTTCTTAAGACTGGCATGGACCACTCGTTTTGAACACAGAAAAGGCCAAAGGCCACACTTGTAAAATGCCCAGACTTCTTCTTCCAAACAAAATATTACAATGAGAATGTACTTTGTTTGATTCTGATTTTGAACTGGTGAAGCTCAGGGCTCGGAATTAAAGATAATTCCATCTTTATTAGAAACCCACATTCTACCATGACTTAGGAAGTCCACACCTGCTGCTTACAATGCTCCTTCAAACAGAAACAAAAGTTATGTTTACTCTAAGCACAAAACAAAACCAGTAACAGATATCTAACAGCAGAAATCAACAACGTTTTTACAATATAATGACACTCAATGATGACTCCACCACTATGACACAGTTAACAGGTTAGTAAAAATGGCTAAGTTTGGAAGAGGAAGATTTAGGAAATATCAAGATTTTGAAATAATTTTGAAAAGTTTATAAATAAAAAACATATAAAACCAACTTAGATTCATCTTAACTCAAAATCTATCATAAAAAAAATTAAAAATTCCAGAGTTTATATATATATATATAGAGAGAGAGAGTTAAGATGAATCGAAATTGATATATGTGTATATATACTAGTTAATGTTTGGTATTTTGAAAATTTTTTACAGATTTTTTTTCCACTAATTTTTTTTCCTAAAATATTATATTTAGCCAATCTATACCATATATTGGATATATCATCTCCCTCATTTTGAACCACTGAATTGTAAAATGCACCTCATGCATTCATCCACTGAATTGTAAAATGCACCTCATGCATTCATCTCAATGCAAATATACACCAGCATAAATTCATGAAGATACACTCACCTGTTATTGAGACCCAGCAGCAGCCGGAACTGCCTCCAGCAACCTGGAAAAGTAAAATTTTGTGGCGGTCATGTCTCGCCGACGAACCACCCACCCTGCAGCTTTCAGAGCTGCCTCCACATCCTCTTCCGAGTGCAAATAAGCTCTGGTAGTCTTAGAAGGCCCAGGGAAAAGCTCACCAATCCTCTTCAGAACACTGTAATACCAGGTCTTGGGTGCAAAGCTCAAAATCAGCCTTCTTTCAGCCAGAGAGGCAAGATGCTGAATCATCCCCGCAGCTTTCTCTTGTGGGTAATGAATCAAAACATCCACGCATGCCACGGTGTGATATTTCCCATCCAGTGACTCTAAATCCCGGGTTTCGAACCTGGGTCTCACCAGTTTCGAACCCTCGTTGATTGATTCCTGGGCTCTCCTTTCTGCTTCCGCCACCATTGCAGAGGATATATCGCTAGCAGAAACTATGGCTCCTTCCATTGCCAAAGGAATCGATAAGCTTCCAGTCCCACAGCCTGCATCACAGACTTTAAGGCCCTCAAGAGGCCCATCATTCTTCACCATTTCTAAGATCTTTTCCACGGTCTGTGCATGGCCGAGACGGATATCCAACTGAACTGAGTTCAAGTCATCCGTTTGGCCGTAAATTCTGTTCCATCTATCAAAGCCAGTGGTATTGAAATAGCTTCTTACCTCTTCTTTGTCGTCTGCCTTTCTCGTCGTCTCGGGTTCTGCGAGCGAGAGCAACGCTACGACAGCGGCTACCGTGGCTCCTCCCACCCATGGAACCGCCATTTGAATAGCCCTGGGGTCGTAATTGATGGACGGAACAATCTCTGCGAGTTTCAATACATTTTCACTGGATAGGATCGCTGATGGGGTCAGTTTTTTGGTTATTCCTAAGTGGTTTTGGGCACGGGCGGAATTGAGGGGTTTTCCGATGAAGGGATTGTGGGAGAATGGGGAGAGCGCTGGACCTGCTGTTACAGTGTTCGCCATTGCCACCTCACTGGCGAACTCTGCTATGGGTTTCTGAGACGTATGTTTATCTAAAATGTAGACATCAGATAAGCATATAGATTATGTAAGGATGAAAATGAATCGTTCGAGATAAGAAAATCTGCCTGATTCGGTTTCTACATAAACATCATGCGCCGTGCTAAAAAGGATATACGATAAAGTATTTTAGTAAGGAATATTTAAACTAATTTGCGAGGTTGGACACACATACTATACCAACACAATCCAGCATTCTTCATGCAAAGGCGCTCTGAGATATTTATGAATAATGTTAATAAATTAAAATTAGCATAAATTTATTTAAATTTCGGAATTATCAAAATAATTGAAAATTAAATTTTTTTCAAATATATAAATTTTAAAAATTGGACTTTTAAAATATAATAAATTCTAAAATTTATTTAAATTTTAGAATTATAATTAAAAATATTAAGATAATAATTTTAATATCAACTAAATATACTTATTTACTAATCTTTCTATCTCTATAAATAATACTATAAAAATTAAATCACATCAATTATTATTAAAAGAACTCTATAAATAATACTATAAAAAATAAATCACATCAATTATTAAAAGAAGAGAATAGTAGATTTTATTGGTATTATTTTTAATTATTTTTTATGCACTTATATTATTAAGGATGAGGTTTGCATCTTAATTGTGTTTTTTTTTCTTAATAGATATAAAATTAAGATGGAGTTAAATTGATATTTGTCAATTTATCTCATGTAACTTTTACTTTCACTTATATTTCTCTAAATACTATTTTTTTTAGAAATAAGGAAAAAACCTAGAATACTTAGGGTTGTTAGGGTTGTTGACCAAAAATTTAAAATTTAAATAAGCATTTAGTGGTTTTTATTTCAAATCCTACACACATCATACATCTCCAATCAATACTAATTTTATTTTATTAGAAGTTCTCTCTTGATTATATTTAAGTGGTTCTACTTGTTGAAATTTTATTTTATTAGAACTTCTCTCTTGATTATATTCAAGTGGTTCTACTTGTTATTTTTTATGAAACAGAGTTTAGTTTGATATACTTCTTGTTTCAGAAGGAAGAACAAAATTTCCTGAAAATTTTGAACATTTTCAACAGATATGAACAATTATGGATTTTATATAATGAGAAATTTTTAATTGGAAAAAAATAATAATAATTCTAATTCATTATTTAGTTTCACTAACATAATCTATACAACTTCATACATTAAATTGCATGTTAAGATTCCTCATCTTAAAGGATTGTTAAATGTTTTATCATTTCTTTTGTGATGTAATGTTTATATGGACCGTTTTCAAAGTTGATCTCAAATTTCACTCGTTTGTGAAGTTAATTTGTTGAGGCGTTTTTAACCCTTTGATGATTAAGAGCTTGTCAAGATTTTATGAATTCATTTTAAAAGTTTTAAAAATGGTTGTATGAAAAAAATTATGTGTCCAATCAGTATATTGAATATCGATTGGAATTCAGTGAACAACCAATATTTTCATATGTAGAGATAGTTATGTATGATCTTTTAACAAGACTCTAGAGGGTTCATAACTCTCTATTAGATTTTGAGTGGTTTACAACCCAAAAAATTTTGAGATTTCTTTTTACCCCAACTCCTCATCAAAAAGGCTATTTTTTGCAAAAAAATGTTTTCAATGTTTGACTTTAATGACTTTTTAAGCAATATTTTTAAGCAATATTTTTTTGAACAACTATGTCAACGAATTTCATGATGTCTTCATGGTGAAATGTTCAAAAATTATTTATGGAAAAAAAATAGCACATTTGTTGAAGATATTATTGAATTTTAGATTTACATCAATATTAACAAAAATAAATAAAATAATAACTAATACATAATAATAATTTTACCTTTTTCAAGTTGCTCACGTTTGTTGTAAGCAATCCACAGCTCGGGATTTGAAAAAATTCGTCGGCATGGGAACTCCTACATATGGAACCAGAGTCAAACCCAAGCGCACATTGTTGTGCCCCTGGTCTACCAGTGGGTGCAGCTTTACTTTCCTTTACCTAGTTTAGCACCCCGCTTCCTTGGCTCGTTTTTTAGCGGCTTTGTTAGTTCCTTTACCTTCTTTTAAGCGGCTTGTTCCCTTGTTCGCATTTCTCCTTTCAGTAGAGTGCAGGTGGCCTTTCCTTGGCCCGTCTTGGATGGCGGTTAGTGGAGTGCAGGTGTTATGTTTTCGAATTTCGAACCTTCACATTTAGCATTCTCATTTATTACCATTCTTGGAAACTGGTTTTCATCGACTACTGGAGTTATTAAACAACTTTTGTGCATCCTAGGTCGCTTCTTGGTAACTAGTCTACCTTGGTGTCTGAGCATACCGTTTTTTTAGTGGAGCCCAAGTGGCCTTACCATGGCCCCGCCTAGGTTGGCAGTTATTGATGCTGGCGTTCGAGCTCTCATGGGAGTGGAGGATGAAGGAGTCTAGCAGGCGGAGGGTCTTTTCTCCTCAGTGGACTCTCTGGGTACTAGTACAACCACACTTAATCACATTCCAAATGTTCTGACTTCCCATGCCACTCGTCCCACTAGCCATATTTCTAATGAAGCTCTTCCACATAAAGATTACTTGTCATGTTTAATTGAGCTTCCCTCGATAGTGGAACCACGCTATCATGTTACTGGTTTGAGAGAGAAGTCGAGTCGGGCAAAATTTACAGGCTCCCATAGCAGTGTAGGGAAACCCTTTAGTTCTCCCGGGGGTGGTCATCGTTTGTGGAAGGAAAATAAGGTAGTGAGAAGGATGGTTTTAGGTTTTGATGTAAGTCTTGAGGAGACTTGCAAGATGGCAATGTGTGGTCTCGTGAGGAGGCTTTCATATAAGAACCTGTGTAATTTGATGCTCCCCATTTGGGTTGAGCAAGTCTGGAATCCTATTTTAGGATACACTCCCAAACTTTTTTCATTAACTAAAGTTTGGTTCGAAATTCCGTGTAACTCACCTGACGATGCTTCGCGCTTACTAGACAGTAAGTGGATTATTGGAGGGGGCATCCTTATGTTAAAACATTGGAGGATGGTGTTCAACCCGTTTACTGAATACTTCTAGCACAGACACCTTTGGGTCCTTCTACCCAGTTTACCTTTGCATTTTTGGAATGAAGTATCCCTAAAAGTATTTGAGAACTCCTTGTTCACCTTCATTTCGGTTGACAAGTCTTCACTCTCGATAGCGTCTAGGAAAGTCGGGGAAATATTGGTTGAAATGGACATACATATTGGACTTCTTGAAGTCATGGAGATTGAGTGGAGAGGTCGACGGATTCGTCAGCGTCTGGATTATTTAGGGTTACCCTTTAGATGCAACTTCTACAAGAGTACTGGCCACCTGAGACGTGAATTCAAAGGTCTAGTAGTGGAGGATGAAGAATCTGAAGACGTTTCACTCCTTCAACCTTCACAGGACTTCTCTATGGGTGTTGATTGCACTGGTCTTAGCTCCTTCCAGTTTCCACGGGAAAATTTTGAATTTCCAGATTCAGAGGGTACATTGACGAGTAAGTTGAAAACTCTCTGCCCTACACTGTATTCCACATTGTCTCTATTTGAAAAAAATGCTTTGGATGCATCGGACTAGCTTAAAAAGATGACTACTAGCGTAGACGTGTCTTCTGTGGTGGAGAAAAAATGTTGTGACTTCAAGTCAAGGAGTCAACCTGACAAGGCTTTCATGTCGGATATTTCTTCGATTGATGAAACTCTTCCTTCTTGTCCGGTAACACCCTTTGTTGATCTACAACAGTCAGGTCCTCCCGCTGTTTTGTCAGTTTCAAATCATTTAGATAGTCTCTTACCTTATAGCACACCGCTTGTTGCCTCACCTTCTCTCTCGGGTTACCATGAATTGAAAGATGATGATCCTTCACTTCACGCGGTTTTGGAATCCTTACTACCCTTTATTCGTGACCCTAACTCCTCGGTTCAACTACCCGTCTATCTTGGTAATTATGTTATCGACCCTGGTGTTATGTCTGGGGAGTCTAGTAAATCCATTTCACTTGCAGAAGGGGTTGGAAAAGAGTTTTCCTGGTCTAGGGGCTTGGGTATCGATTACTTGCCTGTAAAAATGAGGAGTGCCCAGAAAAAATCAATTGTTTCGACTCCCTTGATTCCTGATTCTCGTCCTTCCACTGACAGTGAGGCACTTAGAGAAATGAAGGCCCTCGCTCGTGAAAAATAATGATTTTGATTTCTCTTAACCTTAGA
Source organism: Picea engelmannii (assembly GCA_009831015.1). Classification (NCBI taxonomy): domain Eukaryota; kingdom Viridiplantae; phylum Streptophyta; class Pinopsida; order Pinales; family Pinaceae; genus Picea; species Picea engelmannii. The sequence goes on along the minus strand of ML777215.1, from coordinate 527,898 downwards.
GGGACTGGAGGCACCCTAAAATCGGCCTCCTTTCGTCGTGTTTTGGAAAAAACTCAGCCTGATATTGTTTTTCTTCAGGAAACTTTGGTGTCAGCTCATAAATCAAGATCTTTCATGCATGCTTTTCACTCAAACTAGGTTTGTTGTGCGGTGAATTATTTTGGTACTTCCTGTGGACTATTGGCTTCGTGGGATCTAGGCATTGGCTTCATGGGATCCGGGCATTGGCTTTGTGGGATCCGGGCATTTACAATTTGGTTCCTTTTCTCACTGTTGGTGGAATTTTATTGACAGGATCTTGTTTATATAGAAAAAGGGATATTGCTTTGCTTAATTGCTATGGCCCTTATTTGGAAAAAGAAGGTTTTGGACCCTAGTGGCGGATTTTGGTCTGTTATCTATCAAAAACCTTATTATTGCAGGGGATCTGAATATAACTTTATCTTCGGGAGAAACCTGAGGTGGATCGGCTACAGTGGGGTCCTTGGAAGGATTTTCCAAAGCCCTTTTCCAAAACAAAAAACTTATTGATATCGAGTCGGGAAAGGTGGTACCAACGTGGAGGAATGGGCGATCTGGTACAAATGCTATTTGGAAAAGGCTAGACAGATTCCTTGTGTCTGAAGATATGTTATCAAGCATTGGTCTTTATAGATCATGAGTGGAATATCCATTTGTATCTGACCATGCTCAAGTGATTTTACAGTTGGAAATCTCTCTTTTGTTTAAGGCTTACCCTTTCAAATTTAACTCACAATGGTTGTTAGATCAGAATTTCATTGTTTTGGTCCATAAGCTCTGGACAGATTCGAAATTCCTAGGTGAGAGTGGCAAACAAAAAAGGATTGTCTGGAAACTTAAAGAATTGAAATCCAAAACAAAGGAGTGGGCAAAGTTACGCACTATAAGAGAAAACTCTCTTCTATTGAAGCTCAAAGAAGATATAACAAACACGCTCCAACACTCTTTGGGAGGTTCAAGATCCTTATAGGAGGATTTATTCCTAAAAAATCTTGAATAGAGTAGAAACAAGTTTTTCAAGGAAAAGGAAGAACTCCGGTGTTAACAGAGTAGGGCCATATGGATCAAAACACCAATTTCTTCCACAACTTTGCCAATTTCAAAAGAAATTGTAAATTTGTATGGGAAATAAGAGACGAATTGGGCATTCTTCACAGTGGCCAGGAAGATCTTAAAGTAGAAGCAACAAAATATTTCAATTTTTTTTTCAGAGAACAGGATCCTCCATCAACTGTGGATCAGGTCAAAGTGGTTAGTCTCTTCTCCAGGTTTGTCACCGAAAATGAAGCTGTGGCATTGTACAACCCAATTCTTCTAGGTGAACTTAAAGCGGTTTTATCCTTTTTCAAGCATGACAAGAGCACGGGGCCCGATGGTTGGACGGTAGAGTTTTTCATTCATTTCTTTGATTTGGTAGGAGAAGACCTTTTAGAAATGGTGGAAGAAGTGAGAACAAAAGGTATTATCTCTGGTGGTCTAAATTCAACTTTTTTAGCCTTAATCCAAAAAGTAAATAAGCCCCAATCTTTTGGGGATTACATGCCTATTTCTTTATGTAATGTTTGTTATAAAATAATCACAAAGATCATAGAAAACAACTTGAAACCATTATTTTCTAGATCACTTTCGAAAGAGCAGCTAGGATTTCTGAAAGTTCATCGTATTCAGGATGCTATTGGGACGGTTCATGAATGCCTATAGTATAAAAAGGAAGAACTTAAAATCTATGGTTCTGAAATTGGATCTTCAGAAGACCTACGATTGCATCAATTAGGACCTGTTAAGGATGATTTTAATTCAAATTGGCTTGGGTGTTGATATGACTAATTGGATTATGAGTTGTGTCGTTTCCTCTTCCTTTGATGTTTTATTAAATGGGGAGGCCATTGATTTCTTCAAAAGTGGCAAAGGACTCCGCCAAGGCTACCCCTTATCACCATTATTATTTATATTGGTCATGGAAGGTCTCAGCCTTCTTCTAAAAGAGGGTTAGAACGATGGTTTGCTGATGGGTATAAAAGTATCCAGAACTATTAAAATTCTTCATATTATGTTTGTAGATTATGTAATTATTATGTCAAATGCCTCTTTAAGTGAATGGTGGGAGATCGACAAGATCATTAAACTATTTTTTTCAGCTTCTGTTCTAAAGGTTAATGTTCAAAAATATACGGTTCTCCATGAAGGATTGTCGGCTCTGGATCTAGATCCTTACAGATTGTTTTTTCCTTTTAAGTTCTCTCATCTCTCTATTGGTTTCAAATGTCTTGGCTATCACTTGAAAACGGGGATGCAACATGTCGAGGATTGGAACTAGATGTTGCAGAAAGTCGAAAACAAGATTGGGAATTGGTGCTACAGGTGTCTATCTTTGGGAGGATGCCTTACATTATTGAAATCAGTGTTAGAATTCCAACTGATGTACTGGATGTCTCTTGAGACCATTCCTTATACTGTTTTAAACAATCTGAGAAAGATTATGTTCAACTTTCTTTGGAAAGGGAACAATGAAACTAAACATTATCATCTTTGCAAGTGGGAACTTCTTACACTGCCAAAGAAATATGGAGGGTGGGGTCTGTGGAATATATTTGATTTCAACAAGGCCTTGGCTACAAATTCTCTCTAGCGTGTTCTGATGTGTGATGATATTTGGCATAAAGTTGTTATCGATAAGTGCCTACCACATACTATGGTAAAAAATTGGTTCAGATCTCCTACCTTCCATCATAATTCAGCTTCCAGATTTTGGAGAGGTCTCCTGAAATCAATCCATTTGATCACACACTGGTTAAGTTGGTCGTCGAGTTCGGGTCATGTCATTGCTCTTGGTAGAGCCAGGATCCTTAGAATGGGTGATAAATATTTCATCTCATTACCTATTTTATCTGAATTAAAAAATCGAAATGTCACCTCTCTCTTGCAGGCGAGGAGACTTGTGGACCATCACTCTTCTTCCTTGTGGTTCTACAGTACCGATTTAGGAATTTCAGGAGCTTTATGAATTGAATGGAATCAGTTCTAGAGAGCCCTCATTGAATCAGATGCCTTTCTCCAAGATAGAGAATATGAACTTTTGTGGACCGGAGGTGATAACTCAGGAACATCACTGTTAAGAATACTTAGTTGGCATTGCTATCTATACATGGATTAAAAAATGTATTAGGGTGGAGACAGGCTTTATGGAAATGGGACCTGCAACTCAAAATAAAATGTTTCATCTACTTGGCAACGAAGAATAAGATCTTAACTTGGGAAAATCTAAAATTCAGAGGATGGGAAGGACCGTCTCGATGTCACCTCTATCTTCAAGACATTGAAAGCACTAGTCACCTCTTTATTCACTGCGCCTTTCCTATTTCAGTTTGGGAAAGATTGGCTTCGATTTTGAGATTTAAAAACTGTTTGAAAGGGAATACCTTAAATGAGTGTTTTAATAACTGGGTGAATGATAAGTCTGTCCCAAAAATGGTTGTTGCACACACATGTTGGTTTATTTGGTTAGAAAGGAACGCAACAATCTTCGAGGAGAAAAATCCATCAATTCACATAGTGATGTTTAAAACTTTAGGCCTTCAAAATTGTGGATTAAAATCTCAAAAGTATGCCCCTTTGTGTTCTATTATGATCTCATCAAAAAGGGATATTATCACAACTTGGTTTGATGGAGCTGCTCAGCTGGATGGCCAAATTTGTGGGGTTGGTGGTGTCTTTAAAACTCTAGATTTGACAGTTTATAAATGGATTTTTAATTGTGGGAGAGGCACAAATACTAGAGCTGAATTAATGGGGGTATGGGCTACACTCAAGTTGGCATTACATCTGTCGTTCCATAGATTCCAAGTCCTGGGCGATTCAAAAGTAGTAATTGATTGGCTCTCCAATAAAGCTAGGCTTCAATCTAGTACCATCGAGGGATGGAAGGATAGAATAAAGGATTTAATACAAACCTTTCTTGATATAAGTTTTGAGCAGGTCTACAGGGAATACAATGTTGAAGTTGATCATCTCTTAAAAATGTCATTAAAGGAACCAGAAGGTCGGATCACCTTTTCCCAGTGGACAAATGGGGTAAAAGGCCCCAAGCATTTTCTTAGCCTTTATTAAGTCCCTAGTGCCTTTATGGCTGGAGTTTTTTGTTTTTAGTCAGCATGGTATTATCTTCTAGCCATTAAAATGTATCTCTTATGGAGGTTTTTCCCTCCTAGTATTATCAGTTTTTTGTCTTTTTGATGATCTCTTCCATATCCTTTTTGGGTTCCAGAACATGTGATCTTTTTGTAAAGGGATTGTGATTCCCTGGTTTCTCTATTTTGGGACTATCTGTCTCCTATATCGATCCTAGTCATGGATCTAATGTTGTAAAAAACTTATATTACTAATATAATTGGGCAAATTTTCTATTGGAAAAAAAGTTGCTCAAAATAGTGTTACGTGATATTGGTTATCTTAAGTTTAAATCCGGCAAGAATCATTTTTTATTTGATGGAATTACATATATCAAATGTCAACATTGCACAATTGTTGCAATAGGGGTATTCAAAGGTGTTGAATCCATTTCTATATTAAACACAACAATTTTATCAAATCCAAAATTGCAATTTTTAGCAAAGATTGCATCGCTAGATTCAAGTGATGACAAACCAAAAAAATTCAAATTCATAAAATGTTTAGCCTTCTTCATAAATAATTAGTAGTATTAGTAGTAAAAATAATATTAATGATAAAATATTAATGGGAGGTCGGTTCACTAGTGAAATGACAACATAGACACTCCCTTAAGAAATGTTCAAATCCACCAATCACATGTTCGCCCCTTGTGCCATGGCTAATATATTTATTATGTGTAATACCCCCTATGAGCACAAAACCATAATGTGTAAGTATATGGTAAGTGGGTAAGTTAGTTACAATTTTACTTAATTGGAATTAACATTTAATAATAATAAAATAATAAATAGGTGCACTTGAGGTGATAACTCCCAAGTGTTACATTAGGCAAAAATGAAATAACATATACCAAAGAATCTAACTAGTCTAATATCCTATGCAAAGCGTCAGATAAGTCAGTAAATCAAAATGCAAGAAATAAGAGAGACAAGAGAGGATAGATTTTACGTGGTAAAACCCCAAAATGGGGAAATATCCACGGAAGATGGGATTTTATTCTTCAAGAAAAATATTCAATCTTACAATGCTTGAGCATCCCTTTACACTTCACTAATGAACTCACTAAGTCAAAGTAGGTCAGTCACCCCCACCCACTTCGTTAATAAGGGGAAGTCCTTGTTCTCGTACAATACATATGCTTCTAGGCTAGCAAGCTTAATTACATATATAAGACTCAACTAGAAAGAGAAGTAAGTAGTCATCTTTCTCTCTTTCTAATTTGCATGCATCGCACTACATCTATTTCTCCAATAGGGCTTTATTCACCTCGATTATATATGGGAGAGGGGAAGGAGAACAATTCCCATGATGCATGTGGGATAAACCCTTTTTATAGGATAGTTAGTTATCAAAGAATAACTTGGCATAATAATCTAAGTTTACAAAATACCTTAGGCATGTGCATGAGACCACTAGGCAATCAATAATACATTCTAACACTAAGAAGCACCATGAGATAAATGAACCAACAAGTGGGGAAGTAGGAGAGTCAATAATTTTTATTTTTTTTTAAGGTTTCCATGCATCTATTTCGTAATCCTTCATATCCCTTTATATTGTATGCCCATGTGTTATTTTCCCAAGTTTATGAGTGTGAAAGTATTTCTCATGCAAGCTTAGAGTGCATGCAAGCCTTGGTAGGGGTATTTTCACACTTCCAAAGATCTAGATCAAATCATAGTGATTTGTCTTCTCTTGGGGAGTGTGACACCATGAATTTTCATCTTAGTGGTTCGGCCAACCCAATTTTACTAAGTCCGGACTACGCCTTCTCACTTGGAGTCACCATACTCTCACCAAGTTGTGGGCAAGTCAAGGCTTCACACTTAACTCTTTTTAACAATTGATCCACATACAAGAACTCACAAGTATGCACAGTTGCACATTAAACATTATGCAAGACACAAGGCACAAGTATATAATACGGGTGGCACAAACTGTGTCTAACACTCAAGTTCTTTTATACAAATGTTTTACAAGTTTACAACAGAGCACATGACTCAAATTACATATACAAAGATTTTCACGGCTTGTCTTGTTACAACTTCCCCATGCCCAACATACATGTAACCCAGATTCGTCTCCTCAAAAATATGATGCACAAGAATCATGTTGAGTTTGTTCATGCCTCGGTCCACTTCGGGTGACCACAGGTCCTAGGTAGACTCCCCCCTTCCACTCAATTGATTGTCTATGCATAACACACTTGTTACCACTTGTGTTGTGTTTTTTTTGTTGTTCGATATGTTCCTTGACTCGTCCCAACTTGCCTACACTTATATGTGCCCAATTTTTGCATTAGTCTATTGCGTCATTTGGGTGGAAAGGTGAGTTGACCCAACACTTCATTATTTTTCCTTAAGAATAATTTCTATCCTTCGTCGATGGGTCGTGACAACTTCCCAAGTCACTCGCTTTCCTAATACCTGAGTCATCTCATTGTTCCATGACGAGTTGTGCACCCAAATCTCCTATCAATTTATTTCCTTTTGTCTCAAGCATTCTCCACAAACCTTTGTGGTGTCCAAGGGTGTGTGCAAGGTAAGGAATGAGTCCTCTTAAGCGTGACAAGCCCTAAGATGCTCTTATTATGTGCCTATAAAGCTGAGGCAAGTCACTACTTCGCCTCGTCTTTCCCGAGCGCACTTTTTGTCTGTCGCTCGAACTCACTCTCCAACTCGTTATCATGGGTGCCCACCCGACTCATGATTTAGAGGTTTTACATCCTCCCCCACTCAAAGCTATTGTTTTCCCCAACAATCTCCTCAAAATTCCCAATTGTAATGTGATCCTCCGCAACCACTGCAGTGAAGTTATCCCAAGGAAAACTTCTGAGATATGTTGTGAGTGTTGTGCCTTGTTGATCCTATGCTATGTCTCTACTTTAAACTATTCATACATACCTTTGTGTGTTGTATCCCCTCACTCCTTGAACCGATTGGGATGGTTGTCCAACCATCGCATTCAAGTCATGAAAACTCACTTCTTCTTTCCTTGCTTCTCACTTTGGGTGTCTTCGTTACTCTCAAGACCGGTCTTGGTTTCACCCTTGAAGTTCAACAATTTTTCTACTACAGTGATGGATGTTGCAAGGTTCTGCACATTTTGGCATCACAAATCACTTTACGCACAAGGATGCAAACCATTCATGAAGTGGAAAATCATGTCTTCTTTTGACATATCCTTGATCTCCAACATGAGTCGAGAAAAATCCTTGATATAGGCATGGATCTTACTAGAGTTCTTAAGTGCCAACAATTGATTCCTTGTGATCCATGCTTGGTTCCTCGAACCAAATTGTGCCTTCAAGGTTTCCTTCATCTCTACTCATTTTTCAATCTTATATGTAGTTCTCCCAGTTTCCAAGTCCTCCACTTGGTTCCTCCACCAAAGTTTCATAGTCCCTGTCAAGAACATTGCAACAACGTTCACCTTGCCTTCATCTGAAATTTCATTCAACTACTCCAAGTACTACTCAATGTCCCAACAAAATTTTCCAAGCAACTTAGCATTATGGGTACCATCGTATGGTTCAGGTTCTTTTATCTTGATCCTCATTGGCATGACAGATGAGATCTTCCCACTAGATACAACTCGCTTCAACAATGTGATGGTGTCTTCTGAGTCTTTCAACTTCTGGGTGACTAACTTCAACACGTCTTCCACTGCCTTTAGTCTATCTTGCACGTCTCTATCAAAGTGTCAATGATCATATCCACGACCTTATTAAACCCATGCACCATCCAACTCATCTCAGCATCCATATGTTCGACCTTCTCACCATGCTTTCACATTGCAACCATCATCTGATCAATGGTCTTCTCCAAAGTGTTAAGTCGATCCTTCATCCTAGGTGTCTTTGGGTCCCTCTCGGTGTCACTACCTCCATGTTGCAAACTTGCCATGGTCATTCAATGAATCATCCACAAGAATTCACCAAAAGTATGTGATCATCTTGTCACTTCACTTGGTCTATGATGAAAACCCATCTTGGCTCACCGACCAGAACTATCCATGAGCCTTCCCATCAAAAAGTTGTGAAGAGATCACCAACAATCTTTGCAAGGAACAAGCTCACCCTACTGAACTGTGCTCACAATTTGTGACTGGAATTGTGCTCAGAAACCAAATGTTGAAGAATTCACTAAACATGCTCTGATACCATCTGTCATGCCCCCAAATATCTCGCCCAAATCATAGCAATCCTTCTTCTCTTGGGGAGTGTGTCACTGCAAATTTTCGACTTAGTGGCTTAACCAGCCCAAGCTTACTCAGTCCAGACTCATGGGGGTTTCACCTTGTTGACCAATATCTTATCACGTTCATTCATAAATGATGTTTTCAAATTGTAAAAAATAAAGTCAATATATTGTAGGTATTGGGGGGATGTGGGGTATTAGGGGGTTTATAGGTATCGGGGGGATAAAAAGGGGTATCTGGTAAAAATAAGGATTTCTTTTATTGGAAATATGTATTCGTTGAGAGGTTCAACAAAAGGATTTTGGGAGGTATTTATCAATATCTAGTGAAATTAGGGGTATTCTTTAATATCCCACAAATGAAGGCATTATGTCACAGGTTCACTAAGTGAAGACCCTGTGTTCAAACTATGCATGCTCACTTGGAATCATCCATACTCTCTCCAAACTACAGGCAAGTAAGGTTTCATACTTAGCTCTTTTTAAAAATTGATCCACATAAAAAAAAACTCACAAGTATACACATTCAACAATATGCAAGATACAAGACACAAGTATATATAGGATATGAGCCGCACAAACAATGCCTAAAACCCAAGTTCTTTTATACAAATGCTTTACAAGTTTATAACGGAGTGCACAACTCAAATTACATATACAAAGAATTTCACTACTCAAACTACATATGCAAAGAGTTTCACTACTTGTCTTGTGATAGCCTCCCCAACCCTAACATACATGTAACCTAAATTCGCCTCCTCACAAATTTGTTACACAAGAACTGTGTCGAGTTTTCCCATGCCTTGGACCACTCTAGGTGAGTTCGACTCTCCCCTTCCTTTCATTCAACTATCTTTTCATACCACACTTGTTACCACTTGTGTTATGTGCATTGTGTTGTTTGATATGTTACTCAACTTGTCCCAACTCGTCTATACTTATACGTGCCCAATCGTTGCGATGGTCCGTCGTGTCATTTGGGGGGAATGGTCGGGTTGATCCAACACTTCATTGTTTTATCTTAATCTGACTCACTATGCTTTGTCGATGGGTTACGATGACTTCCCAGGTAGCTTACTTTCCCAAGATGTGAGTCATCTCATCGTTCCATGGCGAGTTGTGTGCCCAACTCTCCTATTGGTTCATTTCTTTATGTCTCAAGCATTCTCCGCAAACCTTCATGTTGTACAAGGGTGTGTGCAAGGGAAACCTTCATCTTGTCATGGGACCAAGGATGATTTTAAGGATGGAAATCTATTTTAAATTGTAGAATCCTTGGCGAATCTTACTAATCATTTATATGCCAACTATAAATGTTTGGCGATATTTTTGTAAAAATATTCAAATTTCTAAGGATTTTATATAGTTTTTATAAAATTTTAGCTATTTTTAAGGTAAAATAATTTTATCCTATAGAATTTGGGCGAATCATTTTTAAAATAGCGAATCTCGTTTTTGGAAAAACCATGGAAAATTAGCCCATGAGCGAAATTTAGCCCCTAAAATCATCTATGCATGGGACATGCCAAGGAGTCAAGCCGACTCTTCGATCCACCTCATGTTACCCAATGCATACGGGTCCACTATCTTCATGCATGCGTCAAGTTCACCCAACTCACCAAAGTCATCCTTGTGCGTATGTTGATGCAACCCAAGTTAGTGTCTCTCGCCCACAACCTTCTCTATCCTTCATGGTGTGCGTCACAAGGGAAGGCATGAGTCCCCTTAGGTACAACAAGCCCCAAGACGCTCTTACTCCATTCCAGGTATAAAGTTGAGGTTAGTCACCACTTCGCCTTGTCTTTCTTGAGCACACTCTTTGTCCATTGCCTGAACCTGGTCTTCGACTTGTTGTCATGGGCGCGCTCCTAACTCGTGAGTTGGACACTTTACATGTATTCTCTCAATCTTGGGAAAACCATTGATTCATTCTAACATTCACATATGCTAGCGAGCTAATGTTGGGTATGATAGAATGTTGGTGCTAGAGTATGCATGTTGCCAAGAGAGATATGTTGTTGCCATAGTTTTTCTACCATGAATGGATATAGAAGCCATGGCTAAGTTATGGGTAATGGTTACAATTGAGGTTCCCTATTTCCTAGCATTAGATATTTTTCGGCCAATCTATGTTGGAGCACTAGAGGGAAGTGGGATAACCTGAGGGAATGTATAGCAGTGAAGGGGATCCCATTCTTTGTGTCATGCAACACCAAGGGGGAAAGAGAGTCTAGTGAGTGAGTTTGTTGCTATAAAAATGGGATGATATGTGATTCTTTGGCTTCAATAGTTGGGAATTGGGTTTCTTGAGGAAAACCAGAGCCATATCCAGTAAATTCATCCTTGTTGTTTCATTACTTGGCACAGAGGTGGCACCTACACAAGATGGTGCCTATGGTTGGGAGGAAAAACACTCCCATGAACTATTTCCCCAAGTGCAATCCTATCACAGGAAATTAATCTAATCTTTATTGTTATATGTTTATGACTAATGCCTTAATAAAATGTTGATGACTAATGTTTTATTGCCGCTATAAATAAGAAATATGTCCTTATTTGGTGAATATTCAAGGATAGAGTTTCGCAATGGCTCAAAAGTGCAAGTTCGATTGTCTGGTAGATGTTTATATGTATAATTTGAGGTTGTTACAACCATCATTTGTAAATCAAAGGGCATAAGCATGACTCTACTATGTAATTAATTTCCAACTATTTCAATTTGTTGTAAATGGTCTTGTGGGTATCTCATAAGAGGTTAGAATCATGTAAGAAATGTAATTGTTTATATGGGAAATGACTATGTATGCAAGATAGTATATTTTCACATGAATTATGTTGTTAATAGCCCATGTGTAATCAATAAATATTAATTATGTGTTGAAATGGCTAAATTATTTCATGGACAATGGATGAATTTGGAGTAGGCAATGCTAATTTTGTTACTATATTGTAATTGCCTACAATTTCCATGTAATCATCTTGATTTGAGCTTTATTACACAACTCGTTACATTATGTGTTATTAATATTATAGTCATTATGATCGTAGACACACCAATATTCTTAATCCATATGACCCATGTTATAAACACCCCTAAGCACTCTAACATTGTACTCATTATATCCCTCAAACCTTTATGACCCTTAACACAATCATTGTTTCACATGTGTATGACCATTAACACAATCATCTTTAACATGTTATGACCCTGAATAGAGAAACACCTTAACATAATAAGAACCCTAACCATTATGACCCCATACACACTATACCTTCTAACTATTATGATCTTAATACAATCACCACTCACCACTACCCCTTGATCCTTATGGACCATAAAACAAACACCCCTTAGCACACTATGACCATAAACACACTAACCCCCTAACACAATGCATCCCAAAAGACACTAACCCCTTAATACATTATGACCCTAAACACATTAACCCCCCGATACACATTGACCCATAACCATTATGAGCCCTCATGTAATAACCCCTAACATGTTATTCTCTCAAAAAAACTAACCCCCTAATGCACCATAAACCTCAATCACTATGTCCCTAGGCATATTGGTAATATTATACTTTTGACCCCTAAATTATAATACATTAAATCATGTATTATTTGAATTATGATGTTATGCAACTAGAGTTGAGCCATGTGGGCTAAGTTAAATAACCTAGTCTATAAATAATGTAATTTCATTGTGAATATTCCTAGTATGGAGCTCAAATCCAACACCTAACTAGAAAATATGTATGAGCCCCATTGTGGGCTAGGATTATGGTGTGATTCTATGTTTTCTATAGTGTGCTTATGTATGTAAAAGCATTAATAAAAAGGAAATACATAAGAGTGCAATATCCACAAAAAAGGTTACAGAAGGAAGCAACAAGGAGATTGTTATACCATAAAGGGAAGGGGGTGCATAGGTGATTTGACTTGACATTTGTCCCTTGAGGTACTACTCTTAGGGGAAAACCATTATTCACTCTCGATTCTTACTCTCCTCCAATTGAATTGGGAGCATTCCTCTCCCATGAGCATTCTCCATTATCCCATTTGAATTATCCTCTTGTTGGTTATGAAGGGAGCTTGTGTTAAATCATGGCTATTATGCCTATGATAGCAAGAGAAACCCATGAACTTGTCATTGATAAGAGGATGTGGAGGCTATGGGATTTTCTATTAATATTTTGAGAAGAAATTGGATGGTTTTGAGGGTAAAACTATAGTCAAAATGTCCACAACAACTAAAATTGCAAACAGTACAAACCTACAACAATGTTAGTGTTGCTCATGGTCTATTTTGAAGTGCTTCTCTTCCGGGTCATTTGAAGTAAAAAATCAGCAGTCTTGGAATCTCTTTGCCTACACTAGAAGGGAAGAATATCCCCAAGTGATTATAGAGTAGTGAAAGGGAAGATCTTCCTTGTGTTGAGAAGGAGAAAACAATGCCATGGTGGATCAATGGTTGTATGAAGGCCTGCGGTTCTTAGTAGTGTGTATATTGTCTTTGAGACGAGAGAAATGGGTTTGAGTAAGTGATATTTGAACCTCATAGGAGCTTCCTTTTCCCTAGTGGTATTATGGTTCAACCGGGGGATGGAATCCATAGGAGTTAATTTGCATGGTCGAATGGAAACTTGTTCCTTAGCAACTAGTTTGGTGGGCATGGCTTCAATTATAGATAAGTGTTCATATTTGTTTATATGTGAAATGTTTTGTAGTTGCATATGTTAATGAATGAATTAGAAATATGCATGTTGTTATGCTACTATTTGTATGTGCATATGAATTCAAAATTATATTGTTGTTGGAGTTTGAAGTTTGTCTAACAACTTGCTTAATTAAGAAAATACTTTAGCATAGAGTGCTCTGATGGCCAAGGAAGGCATCCAGGTATGTAACAAATTGATGTTACAGCTTAGTTTTCAACACTACGCCAATATGGAAAAACAATGTGAATTTTATGATGAAATTTACAATTCCATACCAACTATTTTACCGAATGAATCTGTGAAAATCCATTATTTTTTCTAATTTGAATGCTCATAGTGATGAGATAATCCCTAGTTTTCAAAGGTTGGTTAGACATCAAGGTACAAAAACAAATGATAAAAATGGAATTATGTTGGGAATGAAGTTGCATGCTCAGTTCCCTATATGGTTTAGAAGCATGCATTTATGAATTTAAATAGCCTAGAGTTTAGGTGTGTTCAAGTTTGTGTTATGTATTCAAACCTGGATTGTTATGGACATATTCATTTTGTATCATTCATGTGCGTTGGAGTGGTTGTAGGCCAAATGCCAACATAGGGTAGGATCCTTCGAATAACCTTTAATACTTTTAAGTGGCATGGTTTGAATCTTTTAAGCCTTTTTGTTTGAGTTTAAAATGTTGTTTCGAATAGCCTTAACTACCTTTTTGCATGGGGTTGAGGTCCTCTTAAAGGAAGGCACAACACCCTCCTTTCTTTATTGTTTTTGAAGGCAAACAGAATTTTTAAAAAGTCCCAATGGCATTATATATTGTCTTTCATTACTTCAAAGCCAAATGCCAACATAGGGTAGGATCCTTCGAATATCCTTCAATACTTTTAAGTGACATGGTTTGAAGCTTTTAAGCCTTTTTGTTTGACTTTAAAGCGTTGTTTCGAATAGCCTTAACTACCTTTTCGCATGGGGTTGAGGTCCTCTTAAAGGAAGACACAACACCCTCCTTTCTTTATTGTTTTTTAAGTCAACATAATTTTTAAAAAGTCCCAATGGTATTATATCTTGTCTTTAATTACTTCAAAGTGGGTTGATTGCCCTCTTTTCCCTTGTTTTTCAGCTAAGTACTTTGAAGAAGGATGAAGGTATTTTCTTCAAAGTTGGGATGAATCTTCCAAATAGCGCAAAGGCTTTTCCTTGAATATTGGGGTTATGTTTGAGAGTGGCCCAATGTAATATCAAGATATATCTTTCAAAGTGGCTCGTTAGAAGATTGGGCCATATCTTTTGAAGTGGCCACATGGAAGATTGGAACATATCTTTTAAAGTGACCCGATGAAGTTCAAGCCAAGTTTTTGAAGTGGTGCTTCTCTTCTCTTCAATTCAGGGGGAATTTCAAAAAGTGACTGATGGAAAATATCTTGAAGAGGTTGATGGGTATTTTATATGCACTAATTACCTCAATCAAATTGTCAACCTTGGCTAAGTAAACTTAGAGTTGTGGCACTGTATGAGCCAAGGCAGAAAAACTAATGGAAGTATTGTCTAATTAAGGGGATGGTCTACCTAAGGATCAATACTCTATCAATCTACTTAAGAGATGACTCTTTTCATTTTTATCAATTGACAAATTCTATTAATGAGCTTGAACTATTTACCCTAAGCAGCTTCAAACAATGGATTGATGGATTACTTCTAAGAGAACAAATCATAACCTATCTTAAACAAGTTAATCTATTCAACCCTTTTTAATAAGCAATAACAAGTAAATTACTTTTGATCTTTTTATCTTTAAGCAAATAAGCAAGTAGACAACTAACCTATCAAGACTATTTCAACAAGTGAACTCTATTCTTAAGAAGAACTCATAATCATTTCTATTTTGCAAAGGAGAAATCTTAACTTACTTAATAAAAAAGCATCATGACTGTATTTAGATTCTAATTAATCAAAATTGTTCCTAATTTGTAATAACAGGAAAAAGAGAATTCAAAGATGATGATTATGTCTTCGGTGCCAAATAACATCACGATGGCATATGACTATTAGTGACAGTTCAAGAGGGATTCATTCAATGTTTACTTCTATAGAGAAATGGAAAGTGTGAATCAAGCAATCTAACGAAAGGTTTGCCATCATAGAAGCAACACTAAGTATCTTGGGAATCCATGTGATCTCTAAATTTCATGCATCAATCATCAATGAAAAAACACTCTTGTACTAATTCAAGCAAATTTACAAACTCATGAACTCATGAACTCGTGATTAAAAATCTTAATTCAAATCTACTCTTCTAATTAAAATTGCAATTCAAATCCATAATTGAGATTTTATAATCTAAATTGAACTAAGCCTATCATTAAAACTCAGATTTCAAAACTAGAATGCTTTTAGAAAAACATAACCCCAAAATCTATTTCTATCCGAACATATTAAAGAAAAACTAATGAACAAAATAGATCTATGAAAACTTAACTGAACTGATAATTAAATTTAGCTTGATTACAACTAATGAAACTTGCAACTATTAATCCATCGAAGCTTGTAAACGATCCTAAATTAAAACTCTGTCTACACTAATCCTCTGTTTAAATAATACTATGTTTTAATTGCAAAAACCAAATTAAGACTTCAATGTACTATCTAAGTTAGTATCCCGCAAGACAATTCATTGCTCAGAAATAAGAAACACAACATGATAAATAACCAGCTCCTATAAGCAATCTGCAATTTAAAGAAAGGCAAATTAAATAATCAAATTACAATTAACATTTACAGTAATTGAAACTAAAAAATACATACAACAAACAAACAATGTAAATTCTAACTAAGCAAATGAGATAAACACATGATATATCTATATAGTCACCCAAATCACTAGTGGGCCCCACAGTAGGTCGTGGCCACTTCAACAAAAAAACACAATCTTAACTCAATGTGATTCTGTCATTAATTAAAACAAAGTCTAGAAAACAAGTTTGCAAAGAAATGTTTGAATTACACATTGAAACTCTTCTTAAAAGTTATGTCTGTGGTCTTGCCACTGATAGTGGTATTTATAGGTGAATTACAGCTCAAGAGGTCGACCAATGAAAGGGTCGACCTCCTCTAAAAATGGCAAATTCATTAAATGAGCTTCTAACAACTTTAGCTTCTAGAAAATCCGTGAGCCACTCAACGATCAGCATAACCGCCCAATCTAAGGTGTATTGAGCTCTGTAGTTGGAGGCTATGAGGGGGCACAAAACCCATATCGTTGATTCATCTACCACATGCCGCCAATGCACCAACTGCCAACTCCTCTATGCTCCGAGTGTTGGATCGTGTGCCAGATGGAGTGTCAGATCACGTACTAGATGGGGTGTTGGATGAAGTGTCGGACGAGGTATCGGATGGAGGATCAGACCGCGATTTCCCCCTGTTACACATAGGCCATGAATTAAATCCTTGTAAACATCAAACTGAACTGAATTGAGCTCAAAATCATTGTAAAAACATCAATTACACATACCTAATACAAATCCATGATGAATCAATATAAAAAACCTTTGAAACTCCTTCAAAATGGTCAATAGCATATATAATATCAGTGCAAAAAGGATTTAGTCATCGCAATAAAATAGTCAAAATACGAACCCAACATTACCCTCACGCCTAAGGATTTGTAGGTCCCACTGCAAACAAAAATGAATCACCCGACATGACTAGACTTGCGAAGGAGGGGGTGGATTAGCTTTGGAAGCTTCTCCCTCTTATCCTAGAGACTTTGTCTTGGGCCTTTTACGATGTTTCAATTATGTCCGGAGGCTATGATTGGCATTGGTCATTTGATCAACCAATCGTTGGAGAGAATTCACTTTTTCTTGCAATACTTCATTATCATGATGGATATGCCTATCCGTAGTCTTTCACTCTTCCAACTATTGAAACAACTGGGCATTTTCTTGTTGTAATTTTCAATAATTAGGGTATGATAAGATGTTTTAGAAAAGGGATTGGATCCCTTGATGGATGTAGAAGGTATATCAACTTTGGAAGTTGATGTAGGCATCTGGGAGGTAGGAGTAACAGAGTGCTTGTGAGAGAGAATAGGTTCATATTTTACTAATCTAGCAGGCTCAAACTCTTCTACAGAAACTTCCATGAGTCTTTGATGGGGGCTTTCATGATCAGAAGACACTTAGATATGATCTAAAGTGCTTGGGGGTTTTACATTAGTCTTTCCACTTGTACTACGGGTACTTCTTCGAAAAGATTCCCCTTTGAACTGATTGGATCCTCTTCTATTCACAGGGACTAAGGGGAAATCTTGTTGCAATGCATATTGTAACTTCTTGGGTTGAGGATCAATAGGTGTTGAGGGAAATGGAGAATTATCAATAGGCTTCTTAGTTTTCTTGACCAATGAGGCTGCAGGGGAATTAACAATTTTCTTGGTCTTTTGCTCAGACATAGAGATAGTTTGAATGGGAGGGTTTGGAGTCTTTGGAGAATGAGGCTTAGATGGAGTAACAATCCCTAAATCAATTGATTTCTTGCTGGTCTTGACTGTGAGATGGGGGTTTGAGAATTGATAGAGGAATCAATCCCATGTCTTGCCCTGTTTTGTCAACTCGGTTATGACAAGCAATTTCATGAGGCCGTGGTGGAATAGACTATTATGAGGATTGGCCACATTCTTTCATACTTGGGAATACATTTTCTCAATTCTTTTCAAGAAGTAGAAAGGAAAATTCAGGGGCTTATTAAATTGGAAATGAGCTAACAGACGAAAATGGCAAGCTTTGAAAAAAAAGTAACTACCTTCACAAGTGATAATCCTGGTAATGATGATCAGAGGATTAATCAAATCATCCTTAATCCATTCTTTGGAGTACCATTTAGCTTCAGAAACATTCTAAAACTCAGGCTTGAAAACTCTATTGTAGCTTAGTCATGGCAATTGATGGTGTTTGAACCAACGATCTCCAACCCATGGAAATTCTGTGGTTGAGGCAATTGACTCCTCAGAGACCAAGAAGGCCAGAGACCCTACATGAGCCATGGAACCTAAGGGATAATTGTAGTGAAAATCCATCATCGTGGCCCTACTGACAGGCTAAGAATAGTCCCCACCTTGCACGAAGGTAAATCTCCCTACACTCTGCGAATTTGGGAATGGCCAGGAGCTCGGCATAGGAGGAAGGCTCATAGCGTTTAGGAATGGTTACAGCATGGCGGATGAGCAGAGAGACGTAATTGGGAAGAGGGTGAGCGTGACATAGTAAGAAGGGATGAGTGAAATGGTAATTGGAGCTAAACCCCCTATTTTTAATGCACTCAAGATGGAAAACGGTTGAATTCGTGAGCGAATTCATCACACACAATTGCCATGTGTGACTATGATTGCATCGATTTTGAATTTCGAAGGGTGTCCTTTGGAGGAAATTGTAATCATGTGAGAATTAGATCAATGTCCAAGTCTTCAACTTTGACATTTGATCATAAAAATGCATTACAAATTGTTTAATTTAATTTTCAAATGCAAATTTTAACGATATGTCATTTAATCCATCTCATCTTACCAGTGAAAAGGCGTATTAATTCGAACGATCTATTTTTTACTTGCAATCGTGGTCACTTACAATATGTGCACACCTCATCCGATACTTCATATGGTGCTTCATCCAGTCATCCAGATGACACCCCATCCGGTCTTTCAAATGGAACTCCATATGGTACTCCTGTGCAAATGGAATTTGTTCTCATTGTAATGGACGTTTACCCATAGCACTCAGCTTGGGAAACTTCTGATAGTCATCGTGAATAGGAGCATAGACAGGATAAGTGTGAATAGAATGATCCACTGTTAATGCCTTGTCATCATTCTTGTACACTATAAAACAATATGTTCCTCTGTCCATAGGCGTGTAACACAAATCTGTAGTGAATATTGTAACAGTCTGTAATTGACACAAAGAACCAATTAAGCGGTATTTCAAAGAAATGTACAACAATCTTATAACACACAATGATGTCACTGGTATATAATTTAGCATTTCAATAAAAATAATTGTTGATATAATAGCCCATATTATGAAAGCAATATGTATAATTTTTACAAATATTCTACTTCTTCTTCTCATGGATTATGATATAGATAGGCGGTGTTTGACATTTGTCAGCTCATGAAACCGCTCCTCCACTCCTAAGTATTGTGACACCTCACAATAAAAAATATAGGGAACCAGTCAATTCTCCAAATAGCCTAAGATTTATAGATTTCCAAGTGTAAAGATAAATTTCACACATGAGTCTGATGAGACAGTTAGAATATGGCCCCACCTATAGGATAGAACATCCTACATATAGTTAAGAAGAGGTAGGCGGGAGAGTCTTAGGATAGTCTTAAAGTTAGTTCCCAATGGCAGATTTATGGAGCTCATTGACCTCAGCTTAACCATACATACTTATTTTCATCTTTGTCTACAAGTAATGTCGTACATCAAGTCAAGTTTAAGATTTAGGAATTTTATTTATTTATTGTCAGATTATCATCCTCGCTAGGTAGAATATCCCGCTTCCAACAAGCATGTTCATTAATCCGATGAGTTTACCTAGTCATACCATAGGCTGGTACCCACTGCCAGCGGGCCTGTTCAATATCTCAACGGGTTAGCCTCTTACACCCTCAAAGACTGGTCCACCATCTTTTAATATTTTAATATAAAGATTTTCTTTTTGCAAGTAGATGGGGAGACAACTCTGAAAAAAAATTCTCTTTCTTTTTTAGATTGGGATGGTATTTATGTTAGAGGATGACTCTCCTTTATGTATTCCTTAGATATTGTCCTGATGTAAGAGGTACTTAAGAAGACATAGCCTATCTAAAGATATGGTATAATCAAGCATTTTTAGTGTGTAGTGGATGGTACCATTGGGAACAAACAGAAAGGTATCTTTAGGCTCAACTCACTTTATTATTCTTCTTCTTTTTTAAGTTATTGTGATGTTTCCATGGCTAACCTCTAATTAGACCTCCTTGTTACTCTTTAATAAATATACTTTACTCACTTACTCAGGGTTCTTGGGGAAATTGAACGAGTAACCTCTAGGTTTGATAGTCAAGGTATCACTTCCTTATAGCCTCTAGTGGTGGAGGTTAAGAGAAACTACCATTAAAGATGCCTTGAGAAAAAGAATATATAAATCTTTGCAAAAATATGGCTAATTACAACAAGTCATTATTCAATTGATGCTTAGCAAACAACAAGGTTCAAATATAGAAATATTTTTGAAGGGAAATAATTCCCTTTTTATCTCCTTGAAATTGTCTACTCATGGTGAAATAAATACCTGCAGAAATATTTAGAATTTTCTATCAACATACTTCAAATTATTTACATATGTACAGGAGGATATTCAGAAAGAAAAGTTTCAAGAACAGGGGGAAATTTCCCCATCTACTAAGGCCAATGCCTTGTCAATTGACATGACCCGTAGAAAATCTTCTTTGGAAATGGGTATGTGATAAAGTTTGAGTCAGTGTCCATTCACTACGAAAGAGACTTGTCCATCGTCAATGGTTTTGATCTTAACAGCCCCATTATCATACATGGTGACTACCTCATAAGGACCCAACCACCGAGTGGTAATTTTTCCTTTGAAACTTTTAAATCAGGAGTCAAACAACAAAGCCCAATCACCAGGTTGGAAGTGTTTCTTCTTAATAAACTTGTCATGCCACTTGCTCCTCTGGTTTTGAACTAATATTGTTCGTTGGATAGCATCTTTCCTAATCTCATCCAACTCATTTAATTGTAGGGCTCATTGTTTTGGTGCCTCATCTAAGTTTAATCCCAATTCTGCGGCAATATGGAAAGTCCTTACTTGGAATTCTATTGGTAGAAGTACTTGTTTTCCATACACTAACTTGTAAGGGGTATGCCCAATGGTGTTTCTCTAGGTGGTCTTATATGCCCACAAAGCCTCTGGAATCCTATCAACCTAATCCCGATGGAGTAATTAAACAGTCTTGGTTAAGATAGCTTCTAGAACTTTGTTTGTGGACTCTACCTGACCATTAGCTTGCAGGTGATATGGAGAAGACTTGCAGTGCTTGATCCCACATTTATCCATTAATTCTCTCATCAACTTGGAAGTGAATTGGGTGCCTTGGTCTGTAACAATTCCACGAGGAACACCAAAGTGAGTAAATATGTCTTCATAAATGAATTCAAAAACAAATTTTTTGGTAGCCCTAAATAGGGATTTTGCTTCTACCCACTTCGTGACATAATCTGTACAAACCAAAATATAATTTTTCTTACGAGACATGGGTGAAATTGGTCCTGCAAAGTCAAGGTCCCATTTCTCTAAAGGTTCTATCATAACTTGGGCACGCAAGGGAATTTTGTCAACTGACATGGGTCTTCCTAACCTTTGACAACTATTACAACTTCTTACATATTTGGCAGCATCCTTAAAAATGCTAGACCAATAGTAACCTGAATGTAACACCTTATATGTTGTACGTTTGTCGGAAAAATGGCCACCACATGGTCCATCATGAAAAATTCATAGGATTTATGGTATCTCATCTTCTCAGACACATCTACGAATGATCAAGTCTAGACCAGTACGAAAAAGGTCATGGCCAACCCAAGAGTAGTTAGCACTTTGCGTGATAATTCTACACTTTTCATGAGGTGACAAATGAGATGGTAAATTCCTAGTAGCTAAATAATTTTCCATGTCTACAAACCATGGGGTATTTATAGAGAGGGAAAAAAGATGCTCATATGAGAAACTATCATCAACGGGAATATCATCACCCTCATGTTTTATGCATGAAAGAAAATCATCTACCAAATTCTCCTTTCCAGGTCGGTCAAGGACGGTGATATTGAACTCTTGCAATAACAGGAGCCACCTAGTCACTCAGCCATTGGTAATGGGTTTATTCATATTAAATCTAATGGTAGAGTGATTTGTATGTACAAATACTTCGTAACCTGTGATGTAGTGGTGAAACTTATTGATGGCATGGACCACTACCAAGAATTCCTTTTCAGTAATTGTATAGTTTAACTCGGTGGGGGACAAGTTCTTACTCACAAAATAAATGGCATAGGACTGATGGTCTTCTTTCTTCACTAATACTCCTCCTATTGCAGTATCAGAGGCATCGGTGGATATGTGAAATGGAAGGGCCCAATTGGGTCCCCTAAGAATTGGTGCCACAGATAACTTAGCTTTCATATTTTCAAAGGCGGTTTGACACTGATCAGTCCAAAGAAAATCAAAATCTTTTATTAACAATCCAAACATGGGTGCAACAATCTTTGTGAAATTTTCAATAAATTGTCGGTAGTATTTGGCATGTCCAATAAATATTCTCACTTATTTTTTAGTCTTGGGGGGTGGAAGTTTGACGATTACCTCAATCTTAGCAGGATCAACTTTAATCCCTTCAAATGAAACATGATGTCCTAAGACTGCTCCTTCAGTCAACAACATTTTACATTTTTCATGACATAAGGATAGGTTCATTTCTTGACATCTGATAAGGACTTTTTCTAGATTATCTAGGGCTTCCTGGTAAGTATTTCCATATACTGTAAAGAAGTCCATGTATACCCCCACACAATCATCAATAAGATCAAAAAATATCCCTAGTACTGCTCATTGAAATGTGGCAGGATCATTACACAAACTAAATGGTAAGACCTTATAGGCATAGGTGCCCCAAAGACAAGTGAAGGTATTCTTGTCCTGATCCTCAAGTGGTATGAGAATTTGGTTGTACTCACCATATCCATCTAAAATGGAGAAGTATTTATTTCTTGATAGGGTATCCAATACTTGGTCAATGAAAGGAAGAGGAAAATAATCCTTTAGAGTGGCCTTATTAAGCTCCCAGAAATCAACACAAATTCTCCATTTCCCAGTTACTTTCTTTGGAACCACTACAAGCGGAGATACCCATTTATTGTCGGAGATGTGATAAATAAATCTGACATTCAATAACTTTTGTATCTCCTCTTTTACTATATCCTTGAGTGTCGGGTTCATCCTTCTCTAGGGTTTCCTAATAGGTTTTACTTCTCCTTGGGTATATATGTGATGAATGCATGTGTAAGGCTGTATACCCTTCATGCCAGTGTATTCCCATGCGAATTCCCCTGATTCTTCTTTAAGGATGTTTACTAACTGCTTTTGTTGGTCTGCATCTAGTCTGAAATTTATATGTAGAAATTTCCCTGGACTAATCTCATAGGACATGGTATAAGATGTGGCAAACTCATGTATTTCAAAAATAAAATATGTCGAAGACAAAATCGATGGGTCCAAATGCTCCTGAAATTATTCCCCAAACATGTACTCAAATTGGAGAAAATATTGTGGGAAATCAACACACTTGATAGCATAAATAAACCAGTTTAGCACATTTTTTGTTGTTTGCTCCTGAAGTGCCCAAGAATGATCACTTGGCAACACGGGTTCTTCCCAATCCTCATTCTCGTATGGAAATTCGAGCCACCATAGATTTTCCATGATAGGTTGAGTTGGTGGGTATATGGCGAGCTTATGTATAGAGAATCCATTTGAGATGATCATTTCACCTTCTCTACAACCAATAAATGCATTGGTTGTGGCCAACCAAGGTCTTCCCAAAATAACAGGATTCCCTTTGGTAGGGTCCTTCGAATGAATGGCAAGAAATTTTACTGGGTATTCCCATGAGGCTAATGTAACTATAATATCATCCAAGATTCCTTCAGGTATAACCTTTTTCTTATCTGCTAATTCCAAAATAGTTGGGGTAGGTCTAAGAAGAGGTTTTAACTATAATTCCTCCAAGGTAGTAACAATCATAACATCGATGGTTTTCCCTAGGTCTATGAGAGTGTTTCCTATGGGAACCTTATTAATGGTTATGGTTACTATGGGGTTCCCCGGGTCCCCATATTTCGCAACCCTAAGATGCTCTGATATGTACTCAGAGAGTTCTCCTATCAAATGTATTGTTGGAGGATCCTTCTGCTTCCTTCATGGCTTCTCACTACACAATTATTTGACCACCTTACTGTAAATTGGAATGTCCTTTATGGTTTGTAGCAAGGGAATTTTGACACAGATATTCTTCAATTCATTCAAAATGTCAAATTATGGTCGGGTGGTAGGTTTTTGAATCACTAACCTTTCTGGATAAGGAGGGGACTTTGTAATTTGTGAAGGTTCATTTTGGGGAAGCTTGGGTTCCTGGTCTTTAGGAATGATAACATATTCCCACTTAGTGTCATCCATGGTTTTTTTGGGGGTTTCCTCTTCTTATTCTTCCCGAATGACTACTGAAGGCCTCTACCTATCCAAAAAATTTCCCGACCTTAGTTGAATCTCCTACAATGGAACAGGAGAAATAACATATGTCATAAAGGCTTGCATCTCAACATTGTAAAGAGGTTGAGTGGTTTTGTTATTAGGGCTGGACACTGGTTGTGCCAGTAATAATGTTGGTCTTGGGGAGTTTTCATTTTGGTATTGTTGCGGTTTTTGTGGAATAAGAGGTAAAGGTGGGAGAACAAAACTTGTCAAAAGCTGTGGGATGTTCGGTGGAAATTGGGGGTAAGGATGAGTGGGAATAGGGACAGGTGGATCTTGATGGTTTCCTTCGTTATTCCCTCCTCTCCATCCTTGTAGCCAAGGATGGTGATACTGTGTAGACCATTTTTTCCAACTCGGTGAGTTCCACTGTTGTGGTTGTTGATAATAAGGTGGAACTTGAGGCTGTAGATCTGGGTATGTAGGCTGACTCTTAGGCTGCCATGGCCTCCTAGGTGCATAAGAGGACTCCTCAGGATCCCCACTTCTGTAAATGGCTAACAAACTGGGTAGTGATGGGCACTTTTCAGTTGGGTGGTCTTCAGTGCAGAAGCCACAAACTGAAATATTATATAATGGGCATTCCCTTGAGGATTGTTTTCTCCTGCATCTTGGGCAAAATATGCACATTGTTGCATTCTCCTCCTCCTATTTCTTTTTAATATTTAGGGTGTCCAATTGGGAACCTATGGTACTTAAGATATTTGTTTTGAAGTTCTCTAAGAGGTTCCCTATCTCTACCCTTGTGATACCACATGAACTAACTGCTTTTAGGTTTCTACTATAAGGATCCAAAACACTCTTCCATGTTTTGGCTCTACTCCTCGAGTAATTCCTACACATTTCACGTATTTCAGCAAATGGCTTATGGGAGATGTCACCCGATGCCATTAGGTTAAGTGTCTCTAGGTATTCTTCTGAAATACATTTAAGGAAAAGAGCCCTGACTACATCATCTGGAAGGTCATGGTACTTCGATTTCCGTGAGATATAAGCAAATCGTTCCATGTAATCCTCGAGATTCTCGTCCTCTAACTATTGGATTTTGAAAATATCATTATGAGAATCCTTGGACTTGCAGTAGTCTTGGTATTTTTTTTTAAATATATCATTCATGCCTTCCCAAGACCTAATATTGGACTCTCCCAACCCCATGAACCATCTTAGTTCAGAATCCTTGAGGGTGGCAAGAAAAAGTTTTAGTTTCTGGGCATCTTGTAAGTAATTGTACCTCCTACACAAGATGTTGAATTCAAATAGGAAGGTATCCGGATCTTCATTGCTTTTACCATAAAAGGTGGGCAACGCCGAGAGTGGAATTTTCTTCATATTGACATTTTGTGTGGTATCTAAAATTGGAAACCCGAAGGTGGTTTCGGTTTGGTTTCCAACTTCTTCTCCCTCCTCATGTCTTATATGGTTTTGATTCCCCTGATCATCCATACTGGTTTGGTTTCCAAAAAGAGAGTACCTAAATGGTTTTATCCTTGAAGATAATAGAGTATCCCAAGGTTATTTTCTAGGAAAGGTATCCCTTTGATGGGAAGGACTTTCTGTTGTTTGGATGTCCAAGACTTTACTCAAGCCAGTTGAGACTATTGGTTGCAAAGTTTTTGTTTTGACTTGGGAAACAATTATATTGGCTAAACTACCAAACAGAGTATTCACCTGTTCAAGGTCAATGATGTCTACAAAGTTAGGGTCCCCTGATGGTGGTGAAAAAACAAAGGTTGTGGTGGTTGGTTCTAATGAAGGCCCGAGTGGTCTTGCCTCCTGTCCCACTAGTATTGATGCTTCAATTTTCTGATCTATAGTGCTCGCTGTTTTGGTCTCTTCAGAGATTGCTTTAGCTCTTTGGGTTGAGCTAACCCCTACTTTCTGGTATCAGTCTGCAGAGTTTATGGGTGGAGTGTTCCTTCCTCCAAAAAGGTTAGAAGGAACCTTGGTTGAAAGGTTTGGTTTGGTTTTAATGTATCTGCCCTTTCGGTCCCTAGGTTTGTTCATGAAAGAAAAGAAGAAAAAATACCATTGGTTTTGGGGGAACCTACTATAATAGATGTTCAAGTTCTTACCTCTCATATTAAAGTTTCCCCACCAACAAACTAATGCTAAGGTTCATAAATGATCTAGTTCCTAACTATTTCCTACCTTAAGACAACTCCCCAACAACATTGCCAAAAATGATGGGTATTCTATATGCACTAATTACCTCAATTAAATTGTCAACCCAAGGTAAGTAAACTTAGAGTTGTGGCATTGTATGAGCCAAGGCATAAAAGCTAATGGAAGTACTGTCTAACTAAGGCGATGGTCTACCTAAGGATCAATACTCTATCATTCTACTTAAGAGATGACTCTTTTCATTTTTATCAATTGACAAATTCTATTAATGAGCTTGAACTATTTACCCTAAGTAGCTTCAAACAATGGATTGATGGATTACTTCTAAGAGAAAAAATCATAACCTATCTTAAACAAGTTAATCTATTCAATCCTTTTTAATAAGCAATAGCAAGTAAATTACTTTTGATCTTTTTATGTTTAAGCAAATAAGCAAGCAAACAACTAACCTATCAAGACTATTTCAACAAGTGAACTATATTCTTAAGAAGAACTCATAATCATTTCTATTTTGCAAAAGAGAAATCTTAACCTACTTAATAAAAAATCATCATGATTGTATTTAGATTCTAATTAATCAAAATTGTTCCTAACTTGCAATAACAGGAAAAAGAGAATTCAAAGATGATGATTATATCTTCGGTGCCGAATAACATCACGATGGCATCTGACTATTAGTGACAGCTCAAAAGGATTGATTCAATGTTGACTTATACAGAGAAATGGAAAGTGTGAATCGAGCAATCTAGCGAAAGCTTTGCCATCATAGAAGAAACACTAAGTATCTTGAGAATCCATGTGATCTCTAAATTTCATGCATCAATCATCAATGAAAAAACACTCTTATACTAATTCAAGCAAATTTACAAACTAATGAACTCATGATTAAAAATATTAATTCAAATCTACTCTTCTAATTAAAATTCCAATTCAAATCTATAACTGAGATTGTATAATCTAAATTGAACTAAGCTTATCATTAAAACTTAGATTCCAAAACTAGAATGATTTTAGAAAAACATAACCCCAAAATCTATTTCTATCCTAACATATTAAAGAAAAATTAATGAACAAAATAGATCTATGCAAATTTAACTAAACTGATAATTAAATTTAGCTTGATTACAACTAATGAAACTTGCAACTATTAATCCATCGAAGCTTGCAAACGATCCTAAATTAAAACTTTGTCTACACTAATACTCTATTTAAATAATACTCTATGTTAATTGCAAAAACCAAATTAAGACTTCAATTTACTATCTAAGTCAGTATCCTGCAAGACAATTCATTGCTCAGAAATAAGAAACACAGCATGATAAATAACCAACTCCTATAAGCAATCTGCAATTTAAAGAAAGATAAATTAGATAATCAAATTACAATTAACATGTACAGTAATTGAAACTAAAATATACATACAACAAAGAAGCAATGTAAATTCTAACTAAGAAAATGAGATAAACACACGATATATCTATACAGTCACCCAAACCACTGGTGGGCCCCCCAACAGGTCGTGGCTACTCTTCAACAAAAAAAAGCAGGCTTAACTCAACACGATTATGTCATTAATTAAAAATGAAGTACATAACACAAGTTTGCAGAGAAATGTATGAATTACATAATGAAACTCTTCTTAAAAATTATGTTTGTGGTCTTGCCATTGATAATGGTATTTATAGGTGAATTACAACTTGAGAGGAAAACCACTCGAAGGGTCGACCTTCGGTAAACATGGAAAATTCATTAAATGATCTTCTAACAGCTTCAGCTTCTAGAAAATCCGTGATCCACTCAGTGATCAACATAACCTCCCAATCTGAGGTGTATCGAGATCTATAGCTGGAGGCCACGAGTGGGCACAAAACCTAGATCATCGATTCGTCCATCACAGGCAGCCAATGCACCAACCACCAACTCCTCTACGCTCTGAGTGATGGATCGCGTGTTGGATCGCGTATCGGATGGGGTGTTGGATGAAGTGTCAGATGAGGTACCGGATGGAGGATTGGACCATGATTTTTCCCTATTACACATAGGCCATGCATTAAAACCTTTTAAACTTCAAACTGAACTGAATTGATCTCAAAATCATTGTAAATACATCAATTACACATACTTAATATGAATCCATGATGAATCGATATAAAAAACCTTTGAAACTCCTTCAAAATGGTCAATAGCATATATAATATCAGTGCAAAAAGGATTCAATCATCACAATAAAATAGTCAAAATACGAACCCAACAGAGGCCTAATATCCTTTCCCTTAAAACCAAGTGGAACTTTAAGAATTGGTCATTGGCCAATATTTCAAAGAGGCTCGATCACTTTTTCCTTCAAATCAAGTGCATCTTCAAAAAGTGGTCAATGGTCAATTCCAAAGAAGGCCCAATGGCCCTTTTCATCTTTGAAAAAGTGGTCTATGGCCAATTTCAAAGAACTCTTGATGGTGTTTTCCTTTGAATCATGTGGATATTCCTTTGAATCACGTTCATCTTCCAAAAATAGTCAATTTTAACAAAGGCCCAATGGAATTTTTTTCTTCTAATCAAACACATATTTTATGTCCTTTCTTGTTCAAGTGGTACTTGAAAATGACCCGATGTGAATAATATTTGAATGGGTTTGATGGGTCATTATTCAAATAAATTTGATGGCCCAAGGTTTGCATGTGTGTGTCCTTCAAATCAGCCCATTGGGACTGTTTAAAAATGGGCCGATCCTTCGGATGTGATCAATGTTTGGAAATATCCCATTGGGAATTATTTGAAAGAAGACCCAATGGAAAAGAGGTAGTCTAGAATAGTTTGATGTCTTTCTGTGAAAGAGGCCTTCAACACCTACCAGTGAATGAAGTGATGCCACGTGGTGGAATATTTATAATTAAAAAAAAAGGTGAGTCTAGAGCCAAAATTTTATTTCAGACATAACTTGAGTATATGATCTCAGATCAAGATAAACTTTTAGGTGGAAGTTTGCAAAGATAATATCTACAAAATAGTCCTTGAGCTCAGGTTTGTAGATTTTTCACCGAGTTCCTAAAAATTGGTAAAATGTAGTTTCCATAGTGTTAGCACTCTGTAAATCTGTTCGACTGATAAACAAATGACGAAGGTAACTTTTTCAACCAACTTTGAGGCATGAAACTAGCCTTCCGGACCTGGAGAGGGCTCTCTCGAGAGACTCTGTCTCCGCACAGGATATGGATTTAAAGTAGTGGCTAGATTTAATGCCTTTGATATAATGGATTCTGGTTATATTGGCGCAAGAAAATAAGACTTTGGGCTATGGAGTCGATTCGAGGAAACAACAGAAACAAATGACTTGGTGACTGAACTTTGAGAGGATAAAGGCTAAGAGATCATCAGCCTTCATTGCAAATTAGTAATGTGTGGTGGAGAGAAATTACATGAAGTAACTCGGAGCACCGTTGTGGGTGAATTAAGAGTTAACTTTTAGAAGAAAAATGTTTTGTCTAAATGGCGCAAACAAGGGGCGTTGCGCATCGAATCCATAGGTTTGAAAATTCGTTCTGAATTAGACAAAAAAGATATGAATAAAGATAACAAGAAGCACATACACAAGAAAGGGAAAACAATACATCCAACTGCTACAATTAGAATCTTTTCATCAAAGTTACAGGACTTTTGCATTAAGTTTCAGTTGAACTCAAATTACATACAATAGCTACTATCTATACCAAGTTTTCCAACCAACCTGGATTAAATCGAAAAGATCAAATATACAAATGAGGGCGTCGCTTGGGCTACCCTACTCTTCTAACTGTTATTTCTACAAACTAGGGAACTGACTATTCTGTGTTACAAAACTCTTCACATGACGGTTTCCAAAAATAGACAAAAGATACATCTAGCTACATCATGATCATTGTAATCCGCCATGGGGATTCGGTTGTCGATCAGGTATCTAGGTGGACGAGTGTCTGTCAGAGTCCCACTGTCTTCTGTAACGGATTTGATTTTCTACCAAGCGCTCATTTGTTGGGGGAAGTGTGCGCGGAAAGTGGTTGTAGATAGTCACATACGTTATAAAATGGTGAAATGTCTTGGGCGATGTCTCAATCAAAATTGTCAAGATTTTCCTTTTGTTTGCGAATACAGGAACGAACTCGGCTAATCTTGTTTCTTCTACTCGCTGGCGAGGGATACGCGGGCTATCTCTTAGGCCACTTCACATTCTCTGGAGTGTTTGGGATACCTTTTTTATGCCAGCCATTGTGCTTCGCGCAGTTGTATAATCGTATCTTGCGCCTCTCTAAATTGTCTTTTTAGCCACGTCACTTTCCCTTCGTGACATTGTGTCGTTGATGATTTTGTGGTCTTTGTCACCAGTTGTTGTCTCAGCTCCCTGTTCTCTTGGTATAGTTCAAAAATGGCTAGCTTCGTTTGCTTCAGCTGCTGAAATGTCTCTTGACTATTTGCACCCGTGGCATCCATCCTCCTCATTCTGCTCTCACTTTCTCGGTTGGTACCTATTAGTGCTGGAAGTCGCTCCTGGATTGCTTGCAGGAGCAGAGCCCAACGCCCATCAGTTTTTATGTCACGATTTGATAAATGGGTAATCAAATGGGTAGAGACTCGAACAGGTATCGCTTCAAAATAGGAATTGTGTCTGATAGAAAGGAACAAAGGAGGTCTTGACCCAAATTCATTCAGGGAGTTAATTTGAAGATGGGCAGGTGGAAGACTTGGGAGAAGAATGAACAAACTATCTCAGGCAATAGGCCTTTCGATAGCTCATAGAGGAAAAGATCTGAATACAAGATCCGCTTGGTTCAGGGCTTCAAGAAACTGAAGGGAAGACTTGACTGGATCCTCCAATTCCAAGTCGTTCAGTGTTGAGAAGTTCACATGGACTGTTTAGAACAACACAACTGTTACAGTGATCCAACATACATCATCCTATAACAGTCACAACTCGACTGGATCCTCCAATTCTGAGATGCTCTAATACAGTATATACAAAGACATGAAAGAAACTGACATTCATCAGGCAAGAAGTCTCAAGAGTCCAGAAATAACCAGAAAACAATTCTTCATTAAAGTTTTTACAACTGGGAGTCTTTGTCAACCATCGATCGATACAAAAATGGAAAAACTGCCTACATATACTTCTCCCCCTTTCGCTCAGCAGAGGCGTCTCAGAACTTTCAATGGGTGACGTCTCCTCAATCAAATATGTCCTTTGTTCCCCTATCATACGCCTCTTTAATTTGGCATGGATCACGCCAGGGGGTAGTTGAGCCCTTTGAATGTTGAATTGGCATGTGCAGGTTCCTCTGGCGAGTTGAAGACTCGGCGTGGCCTTCCTGAAGAGAATCGGTACAGGGGACCCTCCCGGGTAGACTTTCAGCCGGGACCTCCATACTCTGCAATAAATGAGTGATGTGAGGTTTCACCCACCCTCTCTCTTCTTTATCCATTCTGAGAAGGTATCGAGATCCAGATCACGTTGAACTAGAGTCTGAAGAGCACAGTGCCCCCCTTCTGAGACTTAGTTCGGAACCTTCGGCCAAATGAAAACGAAAGCGCCCCTCTTCCAGACCTCCTTCTTGATGACCAGGCACCAAAACCATGGGCCTGACTCTAGGCGCTTTCGGAGCTTCGGGATTCGTGGTTTTGAGAGGTGAAGCGACGAGGAGATCTTACCGCGTGAATTCCCAAACGCCAACATGAAGTAGATACATGCCGCGCGTCCTTCAGATGGACGACCCAGATATTATTTACTATTATAAAGAGGTTGTCCCCCCCTTTACCCGCTTGCTTGATATGACCTGGTGCTGAGACCCTGGGCTTTGTTCGAAGGGTGCTTTGGAGTTTCGCCAATCGACACTTCCAAGTGCAATGAGCTGAGAGCTCCCTATTTCCCGAAACCCCGATCCGCGATATGCCAACAGGCTGCCACCTGTCCCGGTGAGATCAGACGGTCTAGATTTGTTTTGAACCATGGTGCTCCCTCTTTATAAACCCCGGGCAACTCGGTAGCTCCGAAAACCCGATGACTGTCGATCTGTTTTTATGGATGGATCTCGACCGCCGACGGAAAAAACTTCGCCCGCTCGCTTGACTTGCTACTGAAAATGGGATTCTCCCGTGGTGCGCTTAGGCGCTTTCTGCGCAAACTGCGGGTCTGGGTTCCTTCGTGCCTAGGACAGAAATAATCGCTAACATTAGGCTCCATGGGGGACAAAGTCGTCCCTGTGATGCTCTAAGAACTCATTCCGCAGCTTCAGTGCCTTGCTGTTGGGTTATGGGGTCAAGCTCAAACCTCCTGCTGAGAAATATATGCCGAAAAGTAAACAAAACCAAACAAACTAAACATAGACGCTCCAAGGAGCTTATTTATGTACAGTCCTAAACTAATAAAACACTTTACATGGGGCTAGGTGAAAGCTGATTTCCACCATAGCCATTCAAGCAGCTTCCTGGATAGAAGCTCCTTCCTTCTATCAATGATCATCAGTAGATGGTGTAATCGTCATAGAAGAACAGTTACAATCTTCAACTCCTCCTTACAGGCTGGAGTTGAGATGAAATAGGGTAGCTCCAAGGCATAGGGGAAATGCCAGTCCATGTACTTGCTGACAGGATCATAGAATGAGTGGCAAATTTCGGAAAATTGGCGACATGCAGCCTCCTCTGCTACACAGTTGTTCTCATGTGGTTGAATATCTCTGACAAGCACAGGTGAGTGGAAAAATGTCGTAGGCTCACTGATCTCGGGTGGTGGCTGCTTGCTGATTGGCTCTGGATAGAAAAAAGAATGCGCGCTCAGCCGTTCCTCTGGTTCCTCCTCCTCTTTTCCGTGCACTCCCCCATCTTGTGAAATGGGAAAGGTCTCCTGATCCTTCTCTTCAATCCCAAATGTAAATACATCATGGGAAATATCATGAAGGAAGAAAGAGCAATCCTCTTCCACAATGGCTTCTTCATTTAAATCTGAGACAGCAGGCTCATCGGGGGCAGATGCTAACGCATCCAAGAAATCTTCAATAATCTCTTCAAAAGAGCTACTTAGATCATCTGCCTCGAAGACTGGAAAATCCTCTTCACTGTCTTCAGATTCCAATTTTGCACATTGGGGAGTGGGGAATATTGCCTGCTACACTAGTTCACTCAGGTCATCTTCTTCCTCCCAAGCTAGAAAATCCTCTGCACAGTCTTCAGATTTCAACCTCTCTAATTGAACAAAGAGATACTTCCCCTGTTCTCTCAGCTCACTCAGGGTGTCTTCTTCCTCCCTGGGATCTTCATCACTTCCATAACACTCCTCTGATGCAGACGAATGGGGAGGAGAAAGGAATGATTTCTGATCCAGGTCATCAAGACCGTCTTCACAGCCTACGTCTGAAACAGTTTCATCTCGCATATAGTTGTGATATCCCCCACAACAATTATGAGAAATTGACTCAGAGGGATGCAACTTCTGACAATAGGCAGTGAAAGCTACATGGAATCCATTAAGTGAAGAAATGCTAGCAGGGGGTAAAGAATGATACCATTTACGCACATCCCCTGCTAACGAGAACATGAACATCTTCAGTAATACATCCTCATGATGTATCTCCCACTGACGCATGAGTTCATGAAACTCACTAAGGTGCTGAGCAGGGTCATCCTCTTCACATTTTCCAAATATGGGCAAATAATCGCCCCATTCATTCGGAGAGGGGACAATATTAGGAAAACCAGGAATAGTAGAAAAATTAAAAGGAGCAAACCTGGGAGCAAGGATTTTCTCCATATCGAACCAGTGGAGTCGCCAATCAATCCTTGAATCATGGAGTCGTCATGTGAAAGATGTGCAGCTTCGAATGTGTCTGGTCCCTGTTCACCATCAAAGGCCAAATCCTAATGTTGTTGTTACCCCAGGAATCTTCTCAGGCATGCTAACAGTAGCCACAACTGAAACAGTGAAGTGGAAACAATGAAGTCGCCACAGTGGAGTCACCAGGTGCACAGTAGAAATATTGAAGGGCTCTGATGTCTAATGCACCTTCAGAATTAGAGGCTCAATGTCGTTCTGCCCAGGGAAAATCTTCAACTTTATCCCCGGCAACGGTGCCATAAATGTTAGCACTGGAAGTCACTCCTGGATTGCTTGCAGGAGAAGATCCCAATGCCCATCAGTTTTTATGTCACGGTTTGATAAATGGACGATCAAATGGGTAGAGACTCGAACAGGTATCGCTTCAAAATAGGAATTGTGTCTGATAGCAAGGAATAAAGGAGGTCTTGACCCAACTTCAGTCAAGGAGTTGATTTGAATATGGGCAGGTGGAAGACTTGGGAGAAGAATGAACAAACTATCTCAGGCAATAGGCCTTTCAGTAGCTCGTAGAGGAAAAAATCTAAATAAAATATCTGCTTGGTTCAGGGCTTCAAGAAACTGAAGGGAAGACTTGACTGGATCCTCCAATTCCAAGTCATTCAGTGCTGAGAAGTTCACAGGGACTGTTTAGAACAACACAACTGTTATAGTGATCCAACATACATCATCCTATAACAATCACAACTCGATTAGATCCTCCAATTCTGAGCTGCTCTAATACAGTATATACAAAGACATGAAAGAAACTGACATTCATCAGGCAAGAAGTCTCAAGAGTCCAGAAATAACCAGAAAACAATTCTTCATTAATTTTTTTACAACTAGGAGTCTTTCTCAACCATCGATCAATACAAAAACGGAAAAACTGCCTACATATACTCCTCCCCCTTTCTCCCAGCAGAGGCGTCTCAGAACTTTCAATGGGTGATGTCTCCTCAATCAAATCTGTCCTTTGTTCCCCTATCATACGCCTCTTTAATTCAACATGGCTCATGCCAGGGGGTAGCTGAGCCCTTTGAATGTTGAATTGGCGTGTGCAGGTTCCTCTGGCGAGTTGAATACTCAGCGTGGCCTTCCTGAAGAGAACCGGTACAGGGAACCCTCACGGGTAGACTTTCAGCCGGGACCTCCATACTCTGCAATAAATGAGTGATGCGAGGTTTCACCCACCCTCTCTCTTCTTTATCCATTCCAAGCAGGTATCGGGATCCAGATCACGTTGAACTAGAGTCTGAAGAGCACAGTGCCCCCCTTCTGAGATTAGTTCGGAACCTTCAGCCAGATGAAAACGAAAGCGCCCCTCTTCCAGACCTCCTTCTTGATGACCAGGCGCCAAAACCATGGGCCCGACTCTAGGCGCTTTTGAAGCTTCGGGATTCGGAGTTTAGAGAGGTGAAGCGACAAGGAGATCTTACCGTGTGAATTCCTGAACGCCGACATGAAGTAGATACGTGTCGCGCGTCCTTCAGATGGACGGCCCAGATATTATTTACTATTATAAAGAGGTCATCCCCCCCTTTACCCACTCGCTTGATATGACCTGGTGCTGAGACCCTGGGCTTCGTTCGAAGGGTGCTTCAGAATTTTGTTGATCAACACTTCCAAGTGGAATGAGCTAAGAGATCCATGTTTCCCGAAACCCCGATCCGCGATATGCCGACAGGATGCCACCTGTCTTGGTGAGATCAGATGGTCCAGATTTGTTTTGAACCATGGTGCTCCCTCTTGCTAAACCCCGGGAAACTCGGTAGCTCCAAAAACCCGATGACCGTCGATCTGTTTTTATGGATGGATCTCGGCCGCCGACGAAAAAAACTTCGCCCGCTCGCTTGACTTGCTACTGAAAACGAGATTCTCTCGTGCTGCGCTTGGGCGCTTTCTGCGCAAACTGCGGGTCTGGGTTCCTTCATGCCTAGGACAGAAATAATCGCTAACAATACCTTCCAAAGGCTCTAGGCGGACGATGCACATAAGTAATTGTTCAGTGATTAGTCGTGCGCATAGCTGATTTGAGATTCGAGTTTCCCCAACTTCCTTGTTCTTCCTTGGTCTGCCCCTTCTATGATGTATCCGTTGTTGGGGAGACAAGGCTTCCATTGTCCTTCCTTCCTACACAGTTCCTTCAACTCCAAGTTATGCACGTTGTGATGTCATTGTTCACATGGGTAAAGGAAAAATCCCTCTTTTATTCTTGGGGATGTCTGTTGTGAGTGAAAATGAATCCCAATCACTTTGGGGTTTGGGTCTGGCGATTCTGCCACTTCGTGCACCCTTCTTTATGCTTTGAGAGGTCGCCATGGCATAATCAATGTTTATCCTGTGCGTGGTGGATCCGATGAATGCCCAAGATGGAGAATTCGCTTGACCTGGGCCTAGTATGAGAAAACTTAGAGACATAGCCTGAATCTGATTTCGTGAATAACATGGGTGCAGGAGCTCTGGGATTTATAAAAAATCGGATGGAAGGAGGAATCGTGCCAAGGAACAGTGAATTCATGGCAACTAGATGTTTCAAATCGAATTGCAGATTTTCCATGGCACATCCCCGCGTGTAAGGTACAAACGATAAGGGCTGAAGGGAATACATGATACGAACACTGTGATTTTTCATTCCCTCAGCCTTCATAATGAGCTAATAATAGTTTCTACACTTGCTGATGCGACTTTCATTAACTACTTGAGTCGACCTGGGGCACATAGAAGCTACTTTTTAACAAGACCCGACTCTCTGGGAACAACATACATGTACCATTTAAGCATGTTTTGACTCTGACATCCCTTCCCTCTTCCAAGGGCCAATTGACCACTTGTTGACTTTGACCCCTTCACTGTTACATACCTGACTTTACATGTTGGGACACATGGGCCATAGCCCGACTAAAAATCGACTCTAACTGAAAGAAAAATGGAAATGCTAACAACTGGATCCAATAGGGATGTTATCCTCCCTGCAAGGTAGCAAAGAACAGTAGACCAAGTGCCTGACCATTGGGCCTTATTTCAACTTTTTGACACTACAACACAAAAAACAAGATGCAACCTAAACCTATCGACGCAGTTTCTAAAAAAATCATCATAAAAATCAGGGCCTTAACTTCGGGCTTCAATTTTCTGCTGACCTACTGACTTGACACAAAAAATAAAACGACTATTTACAATGAAAAATGACTTAAACATAATTTATTTCATCAGATAATGTTTGAGGAACCTATCATTTACAGGCCCCCAACCAACGCACTCCCCATTCAGTTCTTCCATAAAATAAGCAGTATTTTCGTGATGCGCACTGATTCTGAAAGGACCCATCCACAGGTTATCGAACTTTCTATGATTTTCTTTGTCCTCATTTCTTGCGTCCCATCTCAACATTAGATCACCCAACCAAAAATCCTCTGGCTTGGAACGCTTGTCAAAGGATTTCTTCCTCTTTTCCTGGTGGAGATGTGATTGATTGTACACTTATTCCCTCATCTAATGTGTGTGAACTAACTGATTTATCCTTCTCTGTGTGTCATTTGTCTCGGCTTCCTTCTCTTTCAACAAATTTTTGACGGGAAACCCCAGTGTGATAGGGAAAAAAAATTCTGCGTCGTATACAATCTGGAAAGGCGACGTTGAGATGGACTTCTTGGTGGTAACCCGATCTATCCACAATGCATAGATAAGTTTTTTATGCCAAGCTTTCTTATTGTCTTGCAGGAGCCTTTTGATGATCTGGGTTAGGCTTTTATTCGAGGATTCTTCTAACCCGTTTCCTTGTGGGTAGTATGTCGTGGAATGCCCCAGGTTTATGTTGTAATCCTGACAAAAATTTTCCATCCTCTTAGACTTGAATGCAACCGCATTGTCTGTTATGATCTTGACAGGGCATCCGAACCGCGACAAGATGTTTGTCTCTAGGAATTGGATGATGAATGCGTCAGTAGTTTGCTTCATGGGGATGGCTTCTATCCATTTCTTGAAGTAGTTGGTGGTCGTGAGTATCCATTTGTGATGCATCGAGGATGGCATATTTATTTCCCCTATGAAATCCAAACCCCATTGCATGAACAGTGCCTCAACTGAGATCGAATTTAGTGGCAGGGGCTGCAACTTTCTTCTCCCATCGAAAATCTGACATTTGTGGTAGTTGGAGACTTCTTTGTACACGTCTACAAAGATTGTAGGCCAATAGTAACCCTCTCTGAGGATTTTGTGAGCAGTGGTTTTCCAGTAATGGTGTCCCCTGCAGTCTCCCTTGTGAAATTCTTATGTGGCTCACTTCGTGTCATACTCCAGCAAACAACTCAACAACATTCCTCCATGATCTTTCTAGTAGAGTGAGTTGTCTAGGATGCAAAACTTAACTGCTTTAAGCTTGAAAAATATGGCCTTAGTCTTACTTACATTCGGAGGGGCTTGGAGATTCTTCAACACATAGATGATATTTTCATACCATGGCGAGTCGACGAACTCCCGGGACACCTGCACAGTTGTTTATTCTTGAGGGCTCTCTGACAGATCGACGATGAAATTTATTCCCACAGCATCGCAGTCTGACTGCGCCATTAGATTCGCAAGGCCCTGGCCCTTAATTATTTTTGTCGGCTTGATCTCTAGCTCATATTACAACATGGCCTCTATCCATTTTCCTCTCCTCCCTTCGGGGTCAGGCTAAGTTAGTATATCCTTAACTAAATTGTTGGGCACATAAGCAATAAAGTGGGAGTGCAATATGTATGTCCTGAACTCCTTCAAGGTTTTCACTAAGGAATATGCTTGTTTTTCCATAATTTTGTACCTTAGTGGAGAATCTCGCAACGTGTTGCTGAAATAATCTATAGGCTTCTTGAAGTTCTACTCGTCTTTCTGCAACAGCACACCGATGATTGTATGCTTCGAGGCAAATGAAAACAGGATGAAATATTTCACGAAGTCTGGACTGGCTAGCAGAGGAGCTCTAGTCAATGCCACCTTGATATCTTCAAATGAATTCTTGGCTTCCAGATTCCACTTGATCTCATTTCCCTTTCTAAGCATGCAGGTGATATGCTTTATAATATCTACCAGGTTTGGGATGAATCTCGTCAAAAAGTTTACTTTTCCTAGGAAGGATTGCACTAACTTTTTACTGCGCGGAGTGTCGATTTTCAAGATTGCTTCAACCCTGCTGGGGTCTATTTTAATGCCTTCCTTCGAGATAATATGTCCCAACAACTTCCCCTCTTCCACCTCAAAATGTGATTTCTTTGGATTCAGTGATATGTCAAACTTCCTGCACTTCTGGAAAAATGTCTTTAGATGCTCTAGGTGTTGTTCGTCGGAGGCAGAGTATACCGTGATGTCGTCCAGATAGATCACGATGAACTTGTCCTTTTCATCGACAAACACAATATCCATTGCCCTCTAGAAAGTAGCTCTAGCATTTATCAGGACGAAGGGCATCTTGGCGTACATGAACATTCCCCAAGGAGTTGTGAAAGTTGTTTTTTCTCTATTGTTTGGGTGGACCATGATCTGATTATACCTCGAAAAACCATCCAACATGGACATCTTCTAGGACCCCACCACCTTTTGCAGTATATAGTCCATTTTAGGGAGAGGGTAGTGGTCCTTTTAGGGACACTTTGTTTAAGTTTCGGAAGTCCACACATAGTCGTATCTCGTCGCTCTTCTTTCTTACAGGTACCAAATTAGCTACCCATTTCAAGAATTTTAAAGAAATGATAATCTTAGCTTCGAACAGTTTATTTACCTCTTTCTCTATCAGCGACAGTAGTAGGGTATTTATCCATCGCAGCTTCTGTTTGAATGGATTTTGGTCCTCTTTGAGAGGGATGACATGCTGAATTAATTTAGTGTCATGCACCTTCAAATCATCATAGCTCCATGCAAAGACGTCAGGGAAATCCTTCATGAGATTAACGTAGTCTTTCTTGACCTCTGGACTGAGTGTTTTCGATAATTCTATCATTTTTGGGTTCTCCTCAGTCTCGATGTTGCAATCTTCCACATCCTCTTCACTTGCAGTGATCTTGGGATTTTTAGCCACATCATTTTTGTCAAACAACTTTTCCAACGACACTAACCCCTTCGGAATGATGTTATTTTTCAGTTGTATTATGTCCCTTCCCATGATCTGGTTCTGGAAAGTGTTGTCATTACTGTGCACATCCACGCTCCCATATTCGTCACAACAACCTTCGTAATCAATGTTTGTGTTAGCGAACTCGTCGCTCATATGAAGAAATCTTTCCACCTGCTTGTCGTCCTCAAACACCTGCCAATATTTTATATTATCAGGCACTGTCGGCCTGTGTTTGACTTCAATATCGTATTTTTTGTTTGGGAAGATGGGGATTTTAAAACCCGAGGCCAAGGTGGCCAATGCATCGATGATTTGATTTTTCTCCCTCGGGATAGCAGATATGTCATACTCAAAAATTTCCTCGAGGAGGTCCAACGCCAAGTTTTTGTATGCCCTCAGCATGGGGTGCTTTGTTTGATACATGCCTTTAACCTAGTTTATGACCAGTTCGGAGTCTCTGTGCATTGCTATCCTCTCTACGCCTAATTATTTCAGTACCTTCAGGCCCTAAATTAGTGCCTCATACTCGTCCATGTTGTTTGTGCATTCGAATGTGAGCTTGTATGAGCACAACTTTGTGCCCATTTCAGGGTGGCTTACCCATACGCCGACCCCAACCCCTTCTTTGTTGACCGCGTCGTCGAAACTCATGTTCCATATCCTGTTTTCTGCATGATCCTCTAAGTCGACGCACTCTGTTGCTTTCCGCGTTGTTTCCTCATTGGTTGTCATGATGGTTTTTTACTCTTCTTCTTCAAAACTCAGGTCATTGTAGAATAAAAAAGAACCAACCTCAGTGTC
Source organism: Picea engelmannii (assembly GCA_009831015.1). Taxonomy (NCBI): domain Eukaryota; kingdom Viridiplantae; phylum Streptophyta; class Pinopsida; order Pinales; family Pinaceae; genus Picea; species Picea engelmannii. Next base: position 486,578 of record ML777215.1, on the reverse strand, counting down.
GATGGAGTATATGGGATGGTTATTTAGCTGTGTCTTGTTTCTCACCATGTATTTCAGCAGCACTTCTTTGTACAACCGTCTGTCCTGGCAAAATATAGGAATGGTGGCATATGACATGTCCATTTTCAAGGTCCCCTTTAACTTTGTAGCCCACGATCTGGACAACAACATGCCAAAATTAGGGGGTATGTCCACCATGACCACGTCCATAACCATGTTCTTCGAAGGTATTTGGGTGAATGACATAACCAATTCCTTGATGAGACCCAAGCACTTGACTTTCCTCGAATAAAAAGAGAAAAGATCCTTGTAGGGCCTGGTGATATCCAAACCCAATTCATCCATGATCACCTTTGGCATGAGGTTGTACAATGCATAGGAATCTAGTATGGAATTATATAGGTTCATGTCATGAACCTTTAGACTGACGTAGAATGGAGGCACGTCCTCAGTATCACTTGTCTCCTCAACACGCAGACCAAACAAAATAACAGGATGATCATCTTGGATATTCAAAGTATTAGGGTTCCCTCCCATTTTCAGCATTTTAATAATCTGTTCCCGATACTCGCCCTTTCTGATAAGTTCATTGAACATGACACAAATTTTTGTTTTAGCCATTTCATGCTCAAAGTTAAAAGGGGGACAGACTTTGTCTACCTCTTTTCCACTCATTTTTCAACTTGCGTCCAAAGTTTTCTTTGGGGCCTCTTCCTTCGACTTTGCCTTCTCCGTCCCATCCTTGGTCGCACTGTCTGGCCTCGGTCATCTTGTGGAAGGGGTGTTTTTCGGAGGTTTCCTCACGATATTTGTCTGTTGAGGCTCGGTAGACGCTTCCTTTCTCCCGAGGTTGTATATTTTTTGAAACTGCATGATGGCGTTCTGATAACCTTTTCTTAACTCTTTCGTCTCCCAGGACAGCGCGTCATCAGTTTCCTCAATCCATGCATCGTCTGTCTCCAACATAAAATCGTCGTTTATGCTCATGTACCGATCATGATCGCTCTTTTTCAAAAACACACGCGGGTTTTTGTCATCACAACAATGCATTTGTTCTTCGAACATCTGGTCGCAGTCTTCATCTACATAGTTATTTTGGAAAGGAGGCCTTGTCTGCTGGTATCCTTGATCTCTCTGCTCCCTTTGTCTGATATGAGGAGATTGACCCCTCCTGAGGTTCTTATTCCTAGGCTGGGGGTCCCGTTGTTCCCGAGCAACGAGTCTATTTCCCACAGACATTTTCTCCATTAGCTTCTCCATGGTTCTCATCATTAAGTTGAATTTATCATCTGCGGATCTCGACATCGATGGTTGCGCGTCTCCTTAGGGCCTCTTATCGCCTTGGTTGAATCTTGGTTTGTTCTTCCCCGATGCCATCATATTTACCTCGACTTCAATCATGTTTCTAATTATCACATCTAGGCTTACTGATCTTCTCTCTCTCAACATCAAGATGAAATCATTGTCGAAGGAGTTGGTGTATCGCAACTGCGCAGCCCCAGGAGGTGGTTGGACTTCTATAGGAATCGAATTATAAAATTTCATGAAACGGGTTGAGAATTCTTGCACCGTCCCTTCTAGTGCCTTCTTCATATTATTGAACTTCGTCAACAACTGCAAGGGGTTCTTCTTGTCTCCCCATATATTGATGAAATATGTTTCGAATGTGATGAAGTTTGGAATACTTGTTGGTCGTAGGGCGTTGAACCATTTCCTCACCTCCCCCATAAAAATATACTCGAACAACCTCATTTTAGCGTCTGCATAGTCTACCTCTTCCAAGTCGATGAAATCATTGAACCAATCTAGATATTTCTGGGATGAAACATTCCCTTCAGCATCATAGAGCTTAATCCTTTGGCTGTAATTTTGAGGCAAATCATGAAGTTGGATAGGCAGAATGAGGGGAGCGAATCTGGCGACCATGTGTCTAGGAGGGCTTGGGACTTGAGGGATATTATTAGACACTAGGGCTTGGAATCTCTTCTTATCAAAAACTATCTCATCCAAGCTGGTTTCCGACTTAGACCTGAACAAGGTTTGTTCGAATAACTCGTCAAACTCTAGGTCATCAATGCTTTGTGCGTCGTCTTTAGGTAAGGACAGGATTTTGTCTAGGTAATAGAATGGGTCCGATGCTTTCTCTCTAGTCTTGCGTAGAATATTCTCGGGGTCGTACATAGGCTCCGTAGGGTTTGGGTCAGGATTTTCTCTGGTATAAATCATCTTCAGATCCAGGGTTCCAAAACCGTGCTACTTGACGATAATAGTATTTTTTAGAGGAGTCGCTAGGGTAAAGGTTTCATCTGGTACAGATGTTTGTCCCTCTGTTACCCTCAGGGGTCAAACTTCAACGTTAGTCATTCTCCCAGGGAAAATCTATTCAATTTCATCCCCGACAACGATGATATAATGTTAGCACTCTGTAAATCTATTCGACTGATAAATAGACGATGAAGGTAACTTTTTCAACCAACTTTGAGGCCTAAAACTATCCTTTCGTACCTGGAGAGGGCTCTCTCGGGAGACTCTATCTCCGCGTGGGATATGGCTCTAAAGAAGTGGCTAGATTTAACACCTTTGATATAATGGGTTATGTTTATATTGGCACAAGAAAATAAGACTTTGGGCTATGGAGTCGATTCGAGGAAAAAACAGAAACAAATGACTCGATGACTGAACTTTGAGAGGATAAAGGATAAGTGAGAAATAGTCTTCAGTGCAAAATAGTAATTTGTGGTGGAGAGAAATTACAGGAAGTAACTCGAAGCACCACTGCGGGTGAATTCAGAGTTAACTTTTAGAAGAAAAATGTTTTGTCTAAATGGCGTGAACAAGGGGCGTTGTGTAGCGAATCCACATGTTCGAAAATTCATTCTAAATTAGACAGAAAAATATATGAATAAAGATAACAGGAAACACATACGCATGAAAGGGAAAACAATATATCCAACTACTACAACTAAAATCTTTTCATCAAAGTTACAGGACTTTTGCATTAAGTTTCGGTCGAACTCAAATTACATACAATAGCTACTGTCTATACCAATTTTTCCAACCAACATGGCTTACATCGAAAAGATCAAATATATAAACAGGGGTGACGCTTGGGCTACCCTACTCTTCTAACTGATATTTCTACAAACTAGGGAACTGACTGTTCTGCGTTACAAAACTCTTCACATGATGTTTTCCAAAAATAGACAAAATATACATCTGGCTACAACATTATCGTTGTAATCTGCCATGGGGATTTGGTTGTGTTGGCAGCCCCACAATATTATCACCTTTTAAAGCGACAAATAATAATTCATGTAGCTACCTACGCTTTGTCATATAAATATTGTTATTTGAAGGTGACTTTTCAGTTGTAAAAGGGTGTTTCGATTGTTCTTATTTTATTTTTGTTTTCATGCTTCATTCATGACTGAAAGCATGAATGAAGCATTGAAATTTATAATTGTACTACAATTGTATCTAAGGCTTATGTCTCTAGAAGGGTAAATGTTCTTACAAATATTTTAAGGAATGTTGTTTTTCTTTGAAGCTTATCTTATATCAATAAAACAGTAGTTTTAAATTGCACATGGATTATAAGATATATCTTGAGTACTTGAATGATACACCAAGAATCAATTGGAAATAGACTATGGGTTTGTTTCATTTATAATTCTTGGTAAATCATTTTTCATTTCAAATTGTCGTTATGCTTTGGTTTGTAAATCACGTCTTCTCCTAACCTTAGAAAATCAACTCCACCCTTTACATAATGATGAGATTCAAAAACACTCGGTCATATCCTATACTCTATTTGAGGTGTCAGTTCGAATCGACAGATCCATCATCAAAAACCAGAGTCTCGGTTTTCTCTCTGTACTCATAACACTCATTACCCGTAATGCCCAATTTTTCGTGGCATGAAACCCCTTATGCTCTCATTTTGGTCGCGCTAGGGTAACATTGAGTTTTATTCCTTTGGCATTTTCTTTGTTTTCCTCTGTTTTTGAAACCCTTCATGCTCACAGTGAATTATGGTCACCTTCGTGCCTGCCTTTCCGAAACCTTATGTCCCCTGTCATCCGTGTCGAACCAAATGGATCCCAAACCTTGCTTTTGTATGAAGATGCGAGTGAAGACCTTAAGAGTCAGGGTTGGGTTGAGTTTCTCAAGAAATTCCATGGTTACAACTTGCAAGCAGCCCAAGAGTTTTCCCTCACTTTTGATGGATTCCTTTCATAATTTTGGAGATACAGTTTGATATTGAGTGGTTTTTTTTAGACCCTCTATTTTTGTAACTTGTAGATCCTTTTTGAGATCTCATCCTATCTTACAAGATAGGATGTTTACCTTGCAAGAACTCTTTAAATACTTCAGATTTTTTGTAATGAAATCATCTTATCCTGGGGTTGAAGGTGGACGATTAATTTACGAGCTTGAATGGAACAACAATTTGCATTTTAGATTTAGCTTCTTGTAAATGGTGTTTTCAGTTATACTTTGTTTATCCTGATAAACTAATAGTTTTTTATAGCTTAGAATTCATAATATGTTATGTTTTTGGGATAATTCTTTTATAAATATCATCCATATTTGATGCTTCAGATATTAACGGTGTGATCATCCATTCATCTTAAATGACAGGATTTCTCTTTGATTTTTAGTTGAACGATCAAATGCAATGTTGTTACAACCAGATTTATCTTAATGTGTTCGCTTGCAATCATAAGATCACAGGACCTGTTTGTACCATCTATTATGTTATTAAAACTTAACTTCCAACACATTGTTCTGAATTTATTTAGAATAGTCTCAAGGTTCATTGCAGGTTTCCCTCTTGGACATGGTAGCTGGACGTTCTCTAATCATGCAAATACTTGGATACATATTGCTAACTCACTAACAAGTTAGCTCAATTATATTTTTCTATAATTTACTTGTCACTGAAACTCGAATGTATGGTTTGGCTTTTGACTATTCACACGTTTCTATTTCATAGTATTTTTTCTTATTAGTTTAGATTTATAAGGAAAAACGAAAAAATATTTTATGTTCTTTCTTTATCTGCTTCTTCGAAGCAATCATTTTTCACATTGATTTTCGTAAGTTTAGATTAAAACTTGCAGTTTGTATATCATGTACATAAGTAAGATAAATAAATATTCCATTTAAATAAATCTACAATAGTTATATTATACGTATGTACATATATATATATATATATATATATAGTGATTGGTAATTAGTTAGTTATTTCATTTCTTTTATTTTCTTTTAGGACTTTTAGATTGGCTAACGGAGCCATTAAACCCATCGAAACAAGTTACACCAAATGGCTTGGGTTATTTAGACAACCCGGGACCGGACTCATTCTTCTAGTTGACGGATGGTCATTTTTGCTCGTCAAAAAATGACGCTAGAAGGAGGGCATGAATACTATTGATGGCACGTGGAAGTCGTAAGACTCCACCCCCACACACTTGCTCCCCTGTAGTAGCACGTAGTCGCTCAAACAACAACATTACTTCTGAAACAACAACTACCTCGAACAAAAATCCTAAGGTTCCCGTTGAGCTAGTAACACCAAATCCTCAAGGGGCCGATGTACAAGAAATCGTTCGTCAATCACTCTTAAGGACACATAGTGCTTTGGTATGAATCAAACAACCTAGTAGGCCTCTCAATCAACCTTTATATTTCTCGGATATCCAAGAGAAACTTGAAGGCGTTGGTCTATGTTTGGATCCTTTAGGAGATAATACCACAGATCCCGACCACACCCCTACTCTTGCAACCAGAGGATCTGGTATCCCACCTTCACCACCTTGTTCATCTTCTTCCTCTTCAGAAGGAGATTCATCTGACGAAGGCAGTTCTTCATCTGAACCATTTCAACCTTCGACACCACCTACACCCATGGAAAATCAAAACAATCCCACCAGACCTTAGCTTGATCAAGATGTTGTGGTCGTACCTAGACCCCAACACCCTTTACCAAAACACCTGGAGAAATGGTTACCTAAGTTCGATCTAGATTCTAAGAAAATTGTCGAGGATCATATAAAAAAATTCATGTTAACCATTAGACTCCGAAGTTTAGAACATGAATATGTAGTATGTAGACTTTTTCCTTACACGTTTGAGGGCAATGCCTCTACATGGTATTTCACCCAACAATCTCACACCATTGTTTCCTGGGAAAAATTTGAGTCCTGTTTCCTAGAGAAGTTCGGAGATGATAAATCTCTTGAAGTCTTGGTCATGGAACTCTCCAGCTTAAAGATGAACCCTAAGGAGAAAGTAAAAGATTTTAACCAAAGGTTCCTCACGTTAAAAAATTGAATCCCCATTGATTCGATGCTCGCAGAAAACCTTATTGTGGCATATTACACCAAAGCTCTACACCATAATGTAACAATTTGGGTTAAAAGGTCTAAGAAGTCAATGCTACTGGAAGCCTTCGAGGAGGCAAGCCAAATCAAAAAAGATATTTTGAGCTTAAAACATAATCTTAGTAATGAGGTAGAAATAATCCCATCTTCTAAGAAGAAAATAGAAATTATTCATAGGCCTCCCCAAACCAAAACTCAATCAGAAACCTCAGATTTAGAAAGTTTACAAAAGGTCATCTAGAAATTATCGAATCAAGTCATAGACTTGAGGAGATCAGTTGAAGAAGAATATTCAAGCAAAGGAAGTTACAAACCTCCTTTCAGAAAACCTTTTCCCTCAAACCGATCGAATCCAACCCCTGAGGATCTGAATTTTGAAAGCTTACAATACGCTATACAGACTATCCTTGAAGCACATGATAACTTAGCCCCCCCTGAGAATTTTGAATATGTGGTTGAAGAAGAAACAGTCGAAGAAGAGGAATCATCTCCCAATGTCTTCAGACATTTTTTTGACAGTATTTTTCAAGCCAATTTTGAAATTGTCCATCCTTACAACACCAGAAACAAAACTCAGAGTAAACCCTCTTCCAAAATAAGTACTAATGTTCCTCCGAAACAATTTAAACAAACTGAAACAAAACAAAATTTAGCAGCCCCAAGTTTAGAATATGATTTGATCGAAGATCTAAAGAAACTTAGAGCTAATATTTATGTTTACGAACTTTTGAAGTTTCCTTTTCTTCTATAGAAAATGCTTCAGAACATTGCAGAAAACAGTAAAAACAACAATCTGAATAGTATGAAAATTGTAGAAATCAGTCCTAAAACAACTCAAAAGGTCTCTGCTAAAACAACACTTGAACCCTCAGATAAAAGGGACCTCACTGAAAAAATTGTATCAAATGTAGATAAAGTAATTTCAGGGACAATGACTAAAAATCAACAGAATTATGTTGTTAATACTCGCAAAAATGTCCCACCTTTCTTACTAACTTTTAAAATTTTCAATAGAAATGTACATAATTGCATGGTAGATTCTGGCGCATAATCAAATGTGATGTCTTTGTCTGCTTGCCAAAAAATCAATACTGAACTTCAACCTTCTAGTCTTAAAATCATTCAGCTCGATCGGATGAATGTTAAGGTAATTAGTGAACTAAAGAATGTATTCGTTAGGCTATCCTCTAATCCTAAGGTTCACCAAATTATTGATATCATTGTTGTTGACATCCCTAAATTTTATGGTTTATTCTTAACAGGGATTGGTCCGAACAACTGCATGGTTACTTTGCAACAGACTGGTCTCATTTGTGGCTACCAGAGAATGGAAATCCAAATAGAATTATGATTAATCGTGAACGTTACCTCAAGAACACCGTGACAGATTTGAACGACGCTAATGAACCATTTACTTCTTCCACTAATTCACTCGAAATGCAGGGAATGAACACCTTCTTCGGTAACTTCATGGCTAAAACCTTCGCCATCACTGATTTGGAACAACAGTCAGAGCTCATGACATCCACCCAATCAACAACTTTACTGAATGTGCCAAACACTGCTGACGAAGATCACTTATGGTCACTTTACTCCGATGGATCGAAATCTAGCGAAGGAGCTGGTGTAGGATGTGTACTCATCGACCCAGCAGGTAATAAATTTTTTATCACCTGTTGATTAGAGTTTGAATGTACAAACAACACCACCGAATACGAGGCACTTTTGCAAGGACTCAAGAAAGTGGTAGATATGAACGTATAGAACTTAATGGTATTCAGTGATTCAGAAGTTGTGGTCATATAGGTAAGAAACTCCATACATTTCCTATCACCACACTTGAAAAGTTATCAAACTGAGGTATGGAATCTAATGCACAATTTTTCCGCATTTAACATCAATTTCATTCTGAGATTAAATAATTATGAGGCTGATGTATTAGCTAACGTCGCTTCCAAACTTTTTCCTACAAAAGGTCTTTCTCCAAATGCATTTTCAATTGAGTTATTGTTTAGAACATCAATCCCAGACAACGTCACTAATTGGAGAGTGTTTGATGATGATCAACAGATCATCATTTTTTTGCACATGGAGGACACCTTCCAAGGTGTGTTTATTGATGAAGGCACCCACGATGAAGATCTCCGCAATTTTACGGTAATATCAAACCCGAGGTCTTCTGAATCAACATCGGATCTGGTAAATTCTATCCCTAAATCCGTGGTAAGACTAGAAAAGTTTTATGATTTGTATGATAAATTTAGAAAATCGGTAAATTGTAAAACAAACATTTCTTCCTTGACTCATGAAAAGGTAAATCTAGGGACTAAAGATAATCCACAATATATCAATTTGGGAATGGGATGTTCTGAGCAAGAGAGGTTTGCTTTTATAAAACTGTTTAAATAATTTAAGGATGTCTTTGCTTGGACATATGACAATTTAAAAAAATTTGACCCTAACATAATACAACATATCATCCCCATGAAACGCTAGACTCAACATTTTCAGCAGAAGCTAAGAAATATGCACCCTAAGCTAGAACCGACAGTCAAGAAAGAACTAAATAAATTATTGAATGCAAAGATAATCTTCCCAATAAGACACACACAATGAGTGTCTAACCTTGTTCCTGTAAGGAAGAAATGTGGCAAAATTCGACTATGTGTTGATTTTCGGAACTTGAATCGAGCATCTGACAAAGAAAATTATCCTGTTCCTCCAATGGAACAAATTCTTTAGCATGTATCTGGTTCAGAAAGACTGTCATTGCTAGGCGGTTTTTCGGGATACAACCAGGTCCTCATGTCTCCCCCAGACCAGTTAAAAACCACTTTTCGTACCCAATGGGGTACTTATGCCTACAGGAAAATGCCTTTTGGGCTTATAAATGTTAGGGCCACTTTTCAGAGAGAAATGGATATTGTTTGTCATGGTCTCATCAATCAATCCATAGTGGTGTATCTTGATGATGTTATTGTTTTCTCCAAAAACAAGAAATATCACTTGTCTCACCTTAGGTCTGTCCTACAACGATGCCACAAGTGCGACATATCTCTCAACCCTAAGAATTATATATTTGCAGTGGAGCAAGGAAAATTTCTCGGATTCATAGTATCTAGTGACGGGATTATCATTGATCCCAAAAGAACTCAATCCATTGCCAAACTTCCTCCCCCCTCCTCCAAAAAATCTATGCAAACATTTTTAGGCCAAATCAATTTTGTCAGAAGGTTTGTCCTGAGTTTTTCATAAATGGTAAGGCCATTGAAAAAATTAATTGAAAAGGATGTTCAGTATCATTGGGGACTACAGGAAAATCAATCTTTTGATTCCATCAAAAAATCCATAGTGGAGGATCCTTCCTTAATGAATCCTGATTTTTCAGAGGATTTCACTCTTTATACTTTCACCTCTGATTGATATTATGCCATTGTGTTGACCCAAAAGAACACTGAAAGCAATGAAATCCCCATTTCCTTTATGAGCTCAGCCTTCAAAGGAGATGAGATTAATTAACCGACTGTATATCAACAGTATTATATAGTTTTCAAAGCAGTAAAACATTTTCGATCATATTTACTGAAATCCAGAACTAAAGTCATTGTGCCTTATCCTGTTGTCAGAAACTTGTTAGTACAAAATGAATTGGGTGAAAAACGGACAAACTAAATGACATCGTTACATGAGTATGACCTCAAAATTACCCCTACACAAATTTTCATAGGTCAAGGTCTGTGCAAACTAGTGGTTGATTCAGTTGAAAAGAAACATAGTCAAATTAATGTCTTAACTATAAATCAGCATAGTCAAAATCAAATCTGATGTACACAAGTTGTTGCTAATCATTGGTTTGATGATATTAAGTTTTATCTAACACACGATTCTGCTCTTCACCATCTCGATCCAAAAAAGAGAAGAGCATTGAGACTAAAATCTGCACCTTTCCAGCTGGTAAATTGTTGGAAGATTGGTTGTTGTCATTGAAGTCAACCCTAGTCATGGGTTTTGGACCGCAAGATTGATGAAGGTATTTGGACATGAATAAAAATGCACATGCAGATATAACACCCATGGATGGATAGTATACATCATGTTGTTTCCAGTGGTATGTGGCACGTCACGGGGACCCTCATGGTTGAGGAGAAATGAATTTTTGAAGATGACAAAGTGAATTGAAGAAGGAAGTACATGTAGGCCTTGAAGATAATTAAAGAAAAGAATTACAAAATAAGAAAGTGTCAGGTCGACCCTAATGTTAAAAGGAAGTGACATAAATGGTATAAATAAACATCATTATACATTCATTTGATACAAGTCAAATTTCAGAGGAAATAAGAAGAAAAGAAGGCCAGATTTCAAGGGAGGATGAAGTCTTTTGGTGATGTGTTCTAAGGTATGTTATTTTCAGATCATCTTACCATTTTTTCTATAAAAAAAATTTCTAGAACGATTTAGATGGTGAAATCGCTATGGTATTGAGGAGACATATCAAGGTACCTCTGGTAAAAAATTTAGCTCTTGATTCACTATAATTATGGATCTACACTTTGTGGAAGATAGGGTTTGTGACCAGTCCTAAAGCTAGTCAATAAATAGGTGTTCCGGGTAAAACAGTCATAACTTCTTCATCGAGAATTAAAATGACATGGGACAACTTTTCATTGGAAATATTACGGACTTTAGTTTCTTGTGTGAGAGTTTCAAAATTGGATGTTAATTATTGAGCGCAGGGAATTATGTGCAAGTTCACTCTCTTGAATAGACCAGAATTGAATAAAGTCTACCATTCTTTCTATAACCTCTTTTTGGGGAGGATTCAAGGAGTGAAAATTGGAGGAGTTTCAGAGAATACATTGAGTAATATTATCTACAGGATCAGAGTACTCCAAGAATTGAATAATTGCAAAAATTGAAGAAGTCTCAGGAAGCATTATCAGGTTCTATGTGATGATTGGTTGATGGTGATGATTTAATGTAAAGTTTTACTATCTCTCATATATTCTTGGGTGGAAGGAAGAGGCAATGATGGAGATTTCAACTCTCTCTTGATATTGGAGGATTGCATATTCCTCTTGGAGGTTTATCCCTCCCTTTACATTTGGAATTTTTAGCTACCTTTGGAAGTCATTACTTCCCTTGAACAATAACTATTGATTATTTCTCATATATTGTGCATGGTGTATTGTGGTGTATTGGTGTAACTCTTATACTATTGTTCATTGCTCATTGGATATAGTTGAATGGTTTAAGTATAAGTTGAAAAAGGTTTTAAATTTTACTTGATATTGATTCACCCCCCTCTCAGTATCAACATAAATGGCGTATTATTTTATAAAAATTTTGATAACGTCCTCATGCGTTGTTTGGAAAGAGATGAAGCAGAGAAAGTATTATCTGAACTACATGCAGGTGAAGTTGGTGGGCACTTCGATAGAGATACCACTGCTCACAAAGTATTAAGAGATGGGTACTATTGGTCCACGTTGTTCAAATATGCCCATGCATTATCTTGTAAATGCATAATCTGCCAAAAGGTTGTTGGATGAGTACAGAAGGAAGCATTCCCTTTGCAGCTTGTTTCGGTAGATTCTCCTTTTCAGCAGTGGGGTCTTGGCATTATAGGTCCGATTAACCCCACTTCCTTGTAGCAACATAAATACATCATTACAACAATGGAATATTTTACCAGATGGTCTGAGGCTGCACCACTAAAAGTGGTAAACATTAGTCAGGTAATTTCTTTCCTTAACTCAAACATCATTACTGGATTCGGTATTCCCGAGTGTTTGGTCTTCGATAATGCTTCCTACTTTTCATCCCTCTATATGAGTGTTTTTTCTTTGGAAAAATGGATAAAAATGATATATTCCGTCAGCTATTACCCCCAAGGAAACGGCTTAGCAGAATCAACAAACAAAAACCTGATCAAAATCATCAAGAGGACAGTTTCTGAAAACCACAAAAACTTACACAATGCACTTTCTAACGCGCTCTGGGATGATAGGGTGACACCAAAAAATTATGTTGGTAATTCTCCTTTATTTCTCATCTACGGAAGAGAAGTGATTCTCCCTCCTCATGTTCTACTTCCCTCTCTGCAATTATCACAAAAAGTTCAGGAAGTAAGAACACAAGAAAAAGAGAGACTGGATCAGCATCATCATATCATAAAAATATGGTTCAATTCAAACTCTGCTTCAGATAGAAACTTCGAGGTAGGATATTTGGTTCTCAAGTGGGATAAATCTTATGAGGGAAAAGAGGAACATGCCAAGTTCCAAAACCTGTGTTTGGGACCCTTTTTAATCGCTGAAAAACTAGGTCCTAACTCTTTCCGCCTATAGAATTTAGTGGGACAACCAGACACCTTCCCGGTGAATGGCCAAGCTCTCAAAAGGTATTTTTCGTGATAGTTCCAGATCCACATTTTGTACATATTTTTCTGTTTTGATTTATTTTTATTTTTATTTTAAGATTTTGGTTATTTTCATTTTGTTTGTTTTCGCTGCTTTTTGGTTAAATTTATGTCCATGTCACCTTTTTGTTCGTGGAGGGGAGCTAGAATGCATCATTATGAAGTAATTGTTAAGGTCCTCTCAAGAGAATCAATGCTGTGAATTGTTGAAACATAGACTAACTAAAGAAAATTTATGTTTGAAACAGACTTCCTGGTCTCACTTTATAATTATGAGCAGACACGATCATCTTTAAAGCATTTTACGTTGTCCCAGATTTTAAAGAAAGCAACTCAAGTATGCCTTCATGTCCTTGAAAAATTTGTTTCATAAAGAAACTAACTTCATATCATAATGAAGGTGACTAAGCAGAAATTAAAGGTTGAAAAATAACAAGTGTTCTAAAGATTGGAATTTTAAGCATCACCTCGCTCTGTTGAATATCGTTAAATTTAATCAGATTGTAAACAATTTCTTAAGAGTTGTGGGAAGTGTTTGTAAACCTGCAGGGATACTGAACAGGTCTGTTGGCAGCGGGTAAATGCATGCATGATGCCTAGACAACTTCATCGAGGTATTGAACAAGCTCGCTGGCAGCGAAGCAATGTCAGGTTCAAGAAAATTCTCAGGTATAAGTTTTGATATTGGTCATAAGCATTCTTCATTTTGAATTAAAATTTCTTGGACAGGGTAAAGGTGTCAGAGTGGGTTAATTGAAATCCCTGTCGAGGCTATGGACACCTACTAGCAGTAGTGGCCCTGTCAATAGTATCGGATCCATTGACTTGAATATCGTTGCTCTCATTTTTAAAATTTGTCACCAGATTTCATTTGAACAGGAAGATATATGAACCTGGACTGTGTAATGATCCTTGGAATGCTTGATGTCCTTCAACTGTTTTTGATCTGTAATCATTCTAAGAAGTCCCAACATGAACTCGTCAGTGATGCAGAGATAACTCCTTCTCCTAGTAAGTTGCCATTGTTGGCAGCCCCCCAATATTTTCACCTTTTAAAGCGACAAATAATAATTCTTGTAGTTGCCTACGCTTTGTCATATAAATATTGCTATTTGAAGGTGACTTTTCGGCTGTAAAAGGGTGTTTCGATTGTTCCTATTTTATTTTTGTTTTCATGCTTCGTTCATGACTGAAAGCATGAATGAAGCATTGAAACTTATAATTGTATTGCAATTGTATCTAAGGCTTATGTCTCTATAAGGGTAAATGTTCTTAAAAATATTTTAAGGAATGTTGTTTTTCTTTGAAGCTTATCTTATATCAATAAAACAGTTGTTTTAAGTTTCTCATGGATTATAAGATATGTCTTGAGTACTTTAATGATACACGAAGAATTGATTGGAAATAAACTATGGGTTTGTTTCATTTATAATTCTTGGTAAATCATTTTTCATTTCAAATGGTCGTTATGCTTTGGTTTGTAAAACACCTCTTCTCCTAACCTTAGAAAATCAACTCCACCCTTTAAACAATGATGAGATTCAAACACAGTCGGTCATATCATGTACTCTGTTTAGGTGTCAATTCGAATCTATAGATCCATCATCATAAACCAAAGTCTCGGGTTTCTCTCTATACTTAGAACACTCATTACCCGTAATGCCCGAATTTTCGTGGCATGAGACCCCTTATACTCTCATTTTGGTCGTGCTAGGGTAATGATGAGTTTTATTCCTTTGGTATTTGCTCTGTTTTTCTCTGTTTTTGAAACCCTTCACGCTCACAGTGAATTCTGGCCTCCTTCGTGCCTGCATGTTAGAACCCTTATGGCCCATGTCGTCCATGTCAAACCAAATGGATCCCAAACCTTGATTTTGTATGATGATGCAAGTGAAGACCTTAAGAGTCAGGGTTGGGTTGAGTTTCTCAAGAAATTCCAGGGTTACAACTTGCAAGAAACCCAAGAGTTCGCCCTCACTTTCGATGGATGCTGAGCCAAAGTGGGTGATGTTCAATTGAAAATCACCGAGGAATTTCTGAGCGAGGCGACGGGCCTTCCCCTCACCGGCCAGAAATGGTTTAAAAATTCAAAGCTGGGAGAGGTGCCATGGAGTTTGTTCTTTACCTCTCGAAAAATCCAGTGATGTGACAAAGGTATGCCAACATCTCTGTTGAAGATTAGGTGGCATGGTTTATTGGCAGTGTTGAGGCAATTCATTACATGTGAAGGTCGCTACGGGCTCGTTTCCCTTTACCACATAAGACTGTTAATGCACTTCATCGGTTTTCAATTAAACATGCCATTTTACTTATTGATGAGTTTATATAAAATGGCTAAGAGATATAAAAGGAAGAGTTTGAATTCAAGTTTATTCCACCATGGGTTAATTAGGTTGTTGTTAATCCATCATTTGAAACTACAGGGTGACAATTGGGATACTTTCCTAACTCACAATGACTTTATTACATTAAACCCTATAGAGATGCCTGTGGTTGATAATCCTATGCTGGAAAGGCCTCCTGTTCCTTCCAGTGACAGACCAGTTTTCTTATGCAAAGAACCTTGTGATAAGGCTACGCTCGATAAGCCTGTGTTCGAGCAACAGGATGTTGGCCCTAGGGTCATTAAATCTCATGAGCGTGAGCAGTATGTTTTCCCTAATACCATTGCAAAGACCGTCAATAAACACTCACGCAAACTCTCAAAGAATAATCCAGACATAGGGTTCAATAACAAAAGGGATGGGATATTAATCTCGAGGAGCCTACGAAATAGATCAAAAGCTCATGTGATCTTGATCGAATCGATCGAGGTCCATGAAAGCTTTGATTCTGAGATCGAAAAGTTCTTGGCAGGAGAAGACCCAAATTACCCTAAATCGGATCTCAGTCAGACTTAAAATTTTGTAGATAACCTACTACCATGCCTGAAACATAACAAATAATTTCTAGGAATCAAACTCAGTAAAAAATCCACAGTGGACAGTGGTAGTGTTTTGATGCACAGTCATGTGTTTCCTCAACCAACTTCCCCAGCTCCACAGTGTGAAGTGTGCCTACACTGGATTGGCCAATATTACAAAGATGTCCCCATCCTTCAAGCGAAGATCAAGACCCTTATGGATCAAAACAAATTATTAACAATTGAAAACTGTGAGCTCAAGATCAGTGCACAAAGGCAAGGAAAACGTTTGAAAAGGACTGGAAATGTCATAATAAAAAATGTTGAGTGTGTCAAAGCAGTAATCAACTCTGAGACTTTATGAGTCGAACTTAGTATTCAGTTGAAAGGTAAGATTTTTTTTTATCTTAGTTGTGATTTTATTGCTATTTTTCTAATTAATATGGATTGAATTAGATTTATGTTGTTTAAAATAAGACTAGCTACAAAATCAACAAATTTTGTAGCCAGTCAATTCTCATGTAAAATTTTGGAAAATATTAGTTAAATAAATATATAATTTATTCATTTTGTTTTTCTTTTAGGGTATGATGTATCTTGTGGTGATCTCATAAGTTGGATCATTTATGGACTTAGTTAATCAGTCATTTCCTCTTGGTTTATTTTGTAAAGCAAAAAAAAAACTTTCATAATTTTGGAGATACAATTTGATATTGAGTGGTTTTTTTTAGACCCTCTATTTTTGTAACTTGTAGATCCTTTTTGAGATCTCATCCTATCTTACAAGATAGGATGTTTACCTTGCAATAACTCTTTAAATACTTCAGTTTTTTTGTAATGAAATCATCTTAGCCTAGGGCTGAAGGTGGACGATTAATTTACGAACTTGAATGGAACAACAATTTGCATTTTAGCTTTAGCTTCGTGTAAATGGTGTTTTCAGTTATACTTTGTTTATCTTGATAAACTGATAGTTTTTTATAGCTTTAGACTTCACAATATGTTATGTTTTTGGGATAATTCTTTTATAAATATCATCCATATTTGATGCTTCATATTTTAACAGTGTGATCATCCGTTCAGCTTAAATGACAGGATTTCTCTTTAATTTTTAGTTGAATGATCAAATGCAATGTTGTTACAACCAGATTTACCTTAATGTAATCTCTTGCAATCATAAGATCACAGGACATGTTTGTACCATCTATTATGTTATTAAAACGCAACTGCCAACACACTGCTCTGAATTTATTTAGAATAGTCTCAAGGTTCATTGCAAGTTTCGCTCTTGGACATGGTAGTTGGATGTTCTCTAATCATGCAGATACTTGGATACATATCGCTAACTCACTAACATGTTAGCTCAATTATGTTTTTCTGTCATTTACTTATCATTGAAACTCGAATGTATGGTTTGGCTTTTGACTATTCCCACGTTTCGGTTTCATAGTATTTTTTCTTATTAGTTTAGATTTATAAAGGAAAAACGAAAAAATATTTTATGTTCTTTCTTTATCTGCTTCTTCGAAGCAATCATTTTTCACATTGATTTTCGTAATTTTAAATTAAAACTTGCAGTTTGTATATCATGTACATAAGTAAGATAAGTAAATCTTCCATTTAAATAAATCTAAAATAGTTACATTATATATATATATATATATATATAGTGATTGGTAATTAGTTAGTTATTTCATTTCTTTTATTTTCTTTTAGGACTTTTAGATTGGCTAACGAAGCCATTAAACCCGTCGGAATGAGTTACACCAAACGACTTGGGTTATTTAGACAACCCCTAACTGGACTCGTTCTTCTAGTTGACGGATGGTCATTTTCGCTCATCAACAAGTTGTCAATTAGGTATCTAGGTGGACAAGTGTCTGTCAGAGTCCCAATGTTTGCTGTAACAGCTTTGATTTTTTTCCGCGCACTCATTTGTTGTGGGAAGTGTGCGCGACAAGTGGTTGTAGATAGTCACGATCATTATTAAAATGGTGAAATGTATTGGGCAATGTCTCAACATACCCATACCATTTACGCATGTTTCGACTCTAAAATCCCTTCCTGCTTCCAAGGGCCAACCGACCACTTGCTGACTTCGACCCCTTCACTGTTACATACCTGACTTCACATGTTTGTACACATGGGCAATAGCCTGACCGAAAACTGACTCTAACTGAAAGAAAAATGGTGGCGCTAACATAGAGGACACGATAGTACTTTGTACTAGAAACTTCGTTCATAATGAAGGTTCTCTAGGAAGGACTATGGGCAGGTAAGGGAAAACTCAAAAACATGTTTGGAAAAATTCTAAATGGTTCTAGGTGCAATTGGGAAAATGGGGCCAAATCCACTATTCCAACATACTTTTTGATAGTTTTGAAAACTACATTTGAATAAAAATTGACCCAAGACAACAAAAACATAAATTTTTCCAAGTCAATATTTCATCTCCTTAATAATCTGGAAAACTTTTTCCTAATGAAAATTTCTCAAATCTTTATGGTTTGGAATATGGTGATTTTCTCCAAATTTTATCTTACTAGACAAGGTGTCAAAAGGGTAGGTTATCATCTTGAGAAGGATGCAAAAGATGACATGGACAAAAGATTTCCAAGATATGGGTTTTTGAGTGTTCATAAATGACAATGTTATAGGTTCTCGATATTAAAAAAATCAGTGCTTTCCCTATTTTCATCCCCTAGTGATGGAAGATGGTCTCCATCTTTGAATTGTGATGATAAAAGAGCATAAAATTGGGTAAGTTGTGAACTTACGGGTATTGTAAATTTCAACTTTAAACTCATAATGGGACAAGAGTGTGTAATGTCCCTCAATCGATGACCCCAGCCGAGTAACGCTACAGAAGCAACCTTTGCTTTTCCTTTACTGCTTTGATACCATGTCTGTGACATTCATGGCCTTAAACAATAGGCCAAGCCATGCCATTGAGTAACTTTGCGAAAATAATCACATATAAAACTTAACCGAAAGATAGAGATAACATCTGGTATTCACACATATAAATATATATCTATCTAATGTAATTAAACAGACGTCAATACTCTACTCATACACATGTTCATGCAGAAGCAACATTAACACCTACATGCAACATATATATACAGGAATTACTCATTAATTATAATGAAAATACAAATACACAGCATACAAAGAACAAAGAATTGGTACTTATATTTTAATAGGTGACCACCAACTGCATGCAGACCTTCCACAAACCACCCAGCCTTAGAGCACGCTGCTCATCACACTCAACAGTGGGTCACCCCCGAGATGGGACTAAACTCCATCGGGTAAGGGAATTCTAGGCTTGGCAAGGACAACAAGGAAGTTTCACAAAACAACAGGAAGGATATTTTATACCAGGAGCCACATACACCCACAACCCATAGACCTTCATTCCCCACACACCTGCTCCACCCCAGGAAGGTACACCTTCACTAATACAAGTCCATCGACTAATACACCTCCCTTACCTTGGGCTTCAACAACAGGCTGGACCAGAAGTCTCAGAGTATTGTAGCTGCTACGCAACTCCCTCTAGGAGAACTCACTTCCCAACAAACTCTCTCACCTGGAAGAGTTTCTCACAGGCCTGACAACCTGCTTCTTCAATTAAGATCTTATGTCAAATAGTCACAGGTGATGTCAACAATAAAATTCAGGTAACACACATGTGAATTAAACCACAGAAAATAGGTATGGACACAGAATATGACAACAAACCAAGCTTAGCCAAAACTGCGTTGGCAACAACCGCCAACCACTACGACACAACACGACTCAGGAAAAATACAATTTTTTCAGGCTTCATAGGAAATACACAGGACAACTCCAGTGTCTGCAGGTTACACTGGCACATGCATTAGTGGGGAGTATGGCTCTCTTCCATGGTGGCTAACCTGGCGAGAGTGTCTATGCAATGGTGAAGTATCGTGACAGTCGTGAGAAATGTGAGACTCGTGAGTGAGCAGACCCCCAACGAGCTGACTTTCCCACTTAAAAATGCATGCGCCCAGGTTGACACATGTCTCCCTGAAGCTGCATGAGCTCCACTTAACACTCATCCCCATTTCCCCCAGGAACTTAGGACAACGTGGTTATATCAAACCTTAGCTTCTAAGAAATAATAATATAATATTATTCCTTTAGAGGTAATCCCTCTAGCTTATCCCCTATTCCTAGACACTTATCCCCTTCCCACCTAGTGGAGCTTAGTCCCCCATAACTCTTTCTTCATGGAGGGTCTACACACAACAATGTAATTTTGTTAATGATATGTGTGTATTTACATATAAATAATCAGGCTCATTGGCCTTAGCATATGGCTCACCAGACTAATAAACACATAAGTCTCTGAGCTTATAACCACTCAGCTCACCAGCCTATAAGCATAATAACAATTCAGCAGGGGCTCGGCCTTGGGGTGTTACAATCCCCTCCCCTTATTTTTTCACTTTCCTCAGTGCAACTCTTTACACAACATCAACAAGATTTCCAAAATATTCAAAAATATGTGGGTACTATGCCTGCATAGCATCTTCATGCTCCCATGTTGTGTCATCATGACCGTACTAGGTCCACTGAACCTTTACAAGATTTACAACTTGATTCCAGAGTTTCTTCCTCTTCCAGTCCAATATGCACACGGGATGCTCTTGCAAAGTTCCTTCTTGTTCCACCTGGATCACATTCCAATCAATCACATGATTAGCATCAGGTATATACTTCTTGAGCAATGATACATGAAATACATTATGAATAGTCATGGATGCAGGCAATGCAAGCATATAAGCTACTGGTCCAATCCTCTTTAGGATTTCAAACGGTCCACAAAATCTGGCTTCCAACTTGGAACAACGTCCCAGCTTAGGGAACTTCTGTTGGATTTCACCTTCAAGAAAACATGGTCACCCACTTTAAACTCTCTGTGGTTTCTTCCTTTGTCTACATAACTTTTATGTCTATCTTGGGAAGCCTTCAAATTCCATTTAATCTTCAACATTTTCTCTTCCATTTCCTTAAGCAACTCCATCCCAACCACTACCCTATCAGCTGGATTTTCTCAACTTATTGGGGTGTTGCACTTTTTTCCATAAATTGCTTCAAACAGGCTCATCTTCCGTGATGCTTGATACCCATTGTAGTAGGAAAATTCTACCAAGTGTAGATAATATTCCAATTTAGATGGTTTTTCCATCACATACATCCTTACCATGTCTTCTATCACTTGGTTTACTCTTTCTGTTTGTCCACCTGACTTTGGGTGATAGGTTGTGTTGAAGTTTAGGTTCTTTCTGAACTTCTCAAATAGTTATCTCCGGAACTTTAAGGTAAACTTTGGGTCTCTGTTAGACACAATTGTATTGGGAATACTGTGCATTCATGCTACCTCCCTCATATACATATCAACAACATTATTTTCCTTGTAAGTGGTCTTCAATGGAATAAAATGAGCATCTTTAGTGAGCTTGTCCACTACTACCATGATTGTATCATGTTGCTTGCTTGTTCTGGGAAATCCTGTGATGAAATCCATTGTCGTCACTTCCCACTTCCACTCAGGGATGGTTAATGGGTGTAGCAAACTAGTTGGGTGTCTATGCTCAGCCTTTACTATTTGGCATTCCAAGCATTTGGCAATAAATTCAACAACTTCCTTCTTCATGCTTGGCCAATAATATTGGTTTTTGACTGCTAAAATTATTTTCTGATATCCTGGGTGTCCTGCATAAGGTACATTGTGCATTTCTTTTAAAATCACACTCTTCAATTCAGAAGAGTTGGGTACATAAACTATGTTTCTGTACAAGAGAATTCCATCAATTCCCAATTCGAAATCTTCATCCTTTTGCTGCATCTTACCTTGTTGCAATTTTGTTACCAATTCTATGTACTCCAAATCAACTTTTGCAAGCTCAGAGATTTTTCCTTGAAGATCCGTCTGATACATGTTGATGGTTGTAGCATGCAGTTCATGCACTCTCCTGCTGAGTGCATAAACCACTTTGTTCTCCTTTGCTTTGATGTGCTTGATATCAAAGTCATATTCACAGAGGAATTCCAACCATATGCTTTGCCTGGCATTCAATGTAGGCTGATCGAAAAAATACTTCAGACCATGATGGTTTGTCCTAAGCTCAAACCTCTTTCCCATGTGGTAATTTCTCCATTTCTTTAGAGCATGTACAATGGTTGCCAACTCTAAATCGTGAGTGGCGTAGAGCCTTTCATGCTCTTTCAATTTTCTAGACTCAAAACATATCACAAACCCATTATGGCTGAGGAATCCTCCTAGTCCTTCTTTACATGCATCTGTGAAAACCATGAAATCTTCATTCGGATATGCAATCTTCAGAATTGGAGCACTGGTTAACCGTTGCTTCAATTGTTGGAATCTTCTTTCACATTCTTTTGTCCATTGAAATTTCTTCCCCTTCCTTTGCAAGGAAATGATGGGGTGAGCTATTCTCGAAAACCCTGCAATGAACCTTCTATAGTAGCTAGCTAGACCCATGAAGGATCTGGCTTCTGTTACATTTTTAGGTGTTGTCCACCCTTTAGTGGCCTCAATTTTTTCAGGGTCCACGACTATCCCTTCTTCCGATATCATATGCCCCAAATAGTGAATTATGTTTTGATAAAACGAGCACTTGCTCAATTTGGGATACAGTTGATGCTATATTAGCACTTGCAACACCATCCTCAAATGATGCTCATGATCTTCTTTTGAATTGAAATATACAAGGATTTCATCCAAAAAGACAATGACAAACTTGTCCAAATATTCCCTGAAAACACCATTCATTAAGCACATAAAAACAACGGGTGCATTTGATAACCCAAATGGCACCACTGTGAACTCATAATGACCGTACGTTGTTCTAAAGGTGGTCTTTCTGATGTCTTCCTCTTTAATCCTTACCTCTGATGGTATCCTGACCTGAGATCTATCTTCAAAAATATATTTTCATCCTTCATTTGATCAAAGAGATCATCAATTCTTGGCAGAGGATACTTGTTCTTTATATTCACTTTGTTCAACTATCTGAAATCAATGCACAACCTCATTGTTCCATCTTTCTTCTTTATGAACAAGACTGGGGCACCCTAAGGGGATACACTTGGGTGGATATACCCCTTCTTTAGAATCTCTTCAAGCTGCATTTGCAGTTCCCTCAATGCTAGTGTACTCATTTTGTAGGAAGTCTTTGACACTAGGGTTGCTCCATACATCAAATTTATAGAGAAATCAATATCTCTCTTTGGAGGTAGTCCTGGTACCTCCTTGAACACATCTTCAAAATATTCTAGGACTGCATGGTCTTCTAGAATTGGCACCTTATCATTAGATGCTTCCTCCATATGAGCTACAAATATTTAACAACCTTTCCTGTAGCATTTCTTCAACTGCATTGCTGAAATTTCTCTAATAGCAACCGCTCTGGGAATTCCTTGGACTGCTCTCTAATTTCCTTCCTCATCCAAGTAAGTGAATGCCTTGTTATGGCAGTCTAAAATGGCATGGTTTTCGTCCAACCAGTCCATACCAATTAGGAAATCATATGATACTAAAGGCAAGATATTAAGATCTTCCTTGGTACTTAGTCCATTCATGCCCACTAGACATGATTTAACCGACTCAACAACTTTCCTTTTGGCTCCTGTAGCTAGCTGTACCAGCCAAGATTTCTCATGCTTGCTTCTCGGCAAGCATAATATTTCCACAAATTTAGGATCTATGTAACTATGAATAGCTCCTAAGTCTATTAAAATAGTAAAGGCATGGTTATTGATCATACCTTCAACTCTAATCATGTGTGATTGAAACTCAACTTGCTTGTTGTCCAGGGCTACATAGATTCTTGGTACTCTCATGCCCATGTCCTCCACTATTTCATCTTGCTGAACATTGTGAACAACTCTCATCTTGTCCTTTCTATGAGGACAATCTCTATACCTATGATCTCCTTTACAACCCCAACATTCTATAGATGTTTGCTTTGGCCTTTTCCCATCTACTTTAGCCATCCTGGGCTCTTTCAAAACCAGTTGTCCTTGAGGACTGTTCCTAAAAAATGGTGGTTTGTTTCCCTTCTTCCTCTGCTCCCTCTTAAACTTCTTCTTGTCTCCCCAAGATTTTTGAAAAGTAGGATTTTCTTTTTGCTGTTTATATAAGCATTTTGTTCTCCTTATAGTTTCTTCCATAGTTTTAGGATCATCATACTGGATCTTTTCACTGATGGAAGATGGCAGCCCACTCAAATACCTTTGAATATTAACTATCACATCCTTGATGAAGGGAACATACTTCAACAACTCCAAGAATCTTCTTTCATACTCATCAATGGACATACTTCCCAGCTTGAGTTAAAAGAACTCTTTCATTTTCTTGTCATAATACCTCTTAGTTAGGCACTTCCTTTCAAAATGTCTCTTGAATTCCCTCCATGTAACATTCTTATCTCTGACGTTTTGTACTTGCACAAGTTGATCCCACCATACAGATTCCTTCCCTTTGAGTTGATAGATGGAAATTCTTCCTTCCACATGAGAAGAATAATTATGCAATTGAAAATACTCTCTCATGCCCAACAACCATGTATCTGCATCTTCATCCTTCTTTTGCTCCCCATCAAACATAGGAGGTTTGATTTTGTTCATTTCCCCTCATAGTTCATCTTCCCCATACCTCTTATGCTTCCTAATAGGGGATGGACTTGAGTTGTTGTGTGCTCTCTTATTGGAATGCCTCGGGGAGTGCTAGTGATGTCAGCTAATACTTCTTGTTCTTCTGGGACTTCCTGATTTGCTTGAGCCACTCTCCTTATCCAATTTATTTTATATTCTTTCCAGGCTCTGCATCAACTTCACATTGAATTCTCCCTGTTTCTCCCTGGCTTTCATGAGCTTTTTTTTATCTTCTCGATGAGTTTGTACATCTTTCTGCAACTTTTTAATGATTTTCTTCATGTTCTCTTATTTATCTATCTCTTCTCCATGCCCAGTGGAGTTCGATCCTTCAACTCCCAAATGGACATCCATTCCTCTCACTTCATCCTCTGAACTGTAAGCATCTTGTGGCTCCTACATGCTCTGCACTGGGCAACAAATCAGTTCGGCTCGTCAATTGTTAACTCTGCAAAAATGTGCAATCAACCATATTTTTGTCAAGCTATCAGATTTTAATAATTTTCCAGAATCAGCCAATCTCATTCAATAAAAAATATCAAATTCCATTTTCTGCAAGTCTTGGTCAGTCAAGAACCCCTCAGGCTTCAATCTCTAAGCCCAGTTATGTTCTGCAACAAATTTCAGGTGCTAACCCCTTTTCTTCAGCCCCTAGTTTGCATGTGACCATGGCTATGACCCAACGCTTATGATTTGGGTGCTTATCGAGAACCCTGAAACTTCAGGTTCTGGGCTTCGACGGATTTCAAAGCACATCACAACAAATCTCTCAAAGTGTCGGATTGGTGAACTCACGAAGTAGGGTGGATCAACAGTCCACGTCTCCCAACATCCAATGGCTGATACTCGCTATGGAAATCCAAGCTTCGGTTTTCTGGGACTTCGGAGCTTCGGGGCTCTGGGACTTCAGATGATTCCACCTTTTCTCAACCCAAAACTCTTGAACCGTGAGTCTCTGTATACTTCCATGTCACCCCGGTGACATCATCACTTCGATGTAACGAAACTTCGAGGGTTTCTTCCTCCTATTCCATCACGAGCCATTGTAAGTTTTAAACCTATGAAGTAAAGCAATGCATATAGATTCTTAAGAAAAACAGAATTTAATCAATTGCTCATACATAGAGTACACAGAGATTTTATACCGAAAACCCTCAATCGGGAAAACCTTTCTTATATTCATTCTCTCGAATTTCACCATTCACCATACAATATATAAAAAAAAATTAGGTATTCCATAGATACCAAAACCCTAATCCCTTAATACGGGATTAATTTAGAAAATTGCTAAAAATAGCAAAATCCGCTAAAAATAGCAAAAACTGCCCAAAACAAACTTTCGGGGCACTGCCCCGAACGCTGTGCATAACCAGGGGGGAGCATACTTCCCCCCCCCCCAGGAAAGCACATGACACGAAGAGCTCTACTAGAGGGATCGTCAGATGCAATTGTCATATCTGACACACCCACACACACATATTCAAAGAATACAACACATACTCAACAACCATTTCTTCCAGAGTGTCCAGTCTTTGGACTTCACGATCTAGCACCATGCGTCCATTGGGGCCTATGGTTTTCATGCTTGAACTAAAAGATACCGAAAAGTCACATCAAACTTTATACTTTTCAAATTGCAGGGACATGGGTCGGTGGTTTTGGAGTAACTCATTGATCATCCTGCCATTGTCCCCACGCTGACACGTACCCCTTCTAGGAAACTGTGGTTTGGATTGTGGGGCCTCCTTGTAGAATTATCTGTCGCGCATCTTCGACCTCCGCAATGTCGCCCAACCATTGATCTTGATAGATCGTGATCAAAGTTAATGCAGGCCCGATCCAGCTAACTTCTTCACCACGTTTAACTACCTTGTGTCACGTTCTAACTGCATTTCTATCTTACAAAGGTTCTTAACTTACTAACACATGGCACACATCCCATGTGTCCACATCATCCTTAGTGATGTCAGCAAGCCACATCACTTGGGGACTTAGGGCTTTGGAAGATTTTAAGTTTGCATGCCTTGTTTCTCCCGAACGTCGAACTCCCAAACTTTCTTACCTTCCGCTCTTGGCTTAACCCTATGGTTTTGATCCGTCCTTGGTAAAATCCAACAATAAACACTACCCCCCCCCCAAAAAATCTACGGTGTAGATCCTCTTTGGGACTTCAAAACTTCGACTTCGACCCTTTCTTCTCTATTACACATAAACTCTGTTGAAGTCGCGAAGTCCGAAGTACTTAGGAGTTAATCTTCATGCACCTTTCTCCAGATCTGATGGTTGTGAAGGATCCTCCTTCTCCCGAATAGATCCCACAGACCAACTTCAAAACTTGCAGTTCCAAACCCATGACTATTGCAATCTCTTTTCTCTTCCACCATTACATAAACCATTATACCTCCTGAGCTTCATAACACGGCCAAGGTATTCTTTTGGCACTCTGGAATGGTTTGAAATTCAATTGTGTCCCTTTCGACAACAATTCCCTCTTAAATCTTGTCTCGCTAACCACTAACATGGCCCATCCAGGCTCAGTGTCGAAACCTTGGCTCTGATACCAATTTGTAACATCCCTCGGTCGGCGACCCCGACTGGGTAATGCTACCGAAGCAACATTTTATTTTCCTTTACTGCTCTGATACCATTTATGTGACATTCTCGGCCTTAAACAAAAGGCCAGGCTATGCCACCGAGTAACTTTGTGGAAATAATCACATATAAAACTTAACTGGAAGATAGAGATAACATTTGGTATTCACATATGTAAATATATATATATATCTAATGCAATTAAACAGACGTCAATACTCTACTCATACACATTTTCATGCGGAAGCAACATTAACAACTACATGCAATATATACACACACACATATATATATATATATATACAAGCATTACCCATTAATTATAATACAAATACAAATACACAGCATACAACGAACATAGAATTGGTACTTATCTTTTAATAGGTGACCACCACATACAAAGATCCAAGCCTTAGACCACGCTACTCATCACGCTCAGCAGTGGGTCACCCCCGAGCTGGGACTAAAATCCATTGGGCAAGGGAATTCTAGGCTTGGCAAGGAAAACAAGGAAGTTGCACAGAACAACAGGAAGGATCTTTTATCCCAGGAGCCACATACGCCCACAACCCACAAGCCCTCATTCCCCACACGCCTGCTCCACCCCAGGAGGGTACACCTTCATTAATACAAGTCCATCGACTACTACACCTCCCTTACCTTGGGCTTCAACAACAGGATGGACCGAAAGTCTCATAGTATTGTAGATTCTACGAGACTCCCTCTAGGAGAACTCACTTCCCAACAAACTCTCTCACCTGGGAGAGTTGCTCACGGGCCTGACAACCTACTTCTTTAATTCATCTCTTATGTCAAACGGACACAGGTGATGTCAACAACAAAATTCGGGTAACACGCAGGTGAATTCAACCACAAAAAATGGGTATGGAAACATAATATGACAACAAACCAAGCTTATCCAAAACCGTGTTTGCAGCAACCGCCAACTGCTATGACACAACACAACTCAGGAAAAATACAAGTTCGTCAAGCTTCACAAGAAATGAGTAGGACAACTCCAGTGTTTGCAGGTTACACTGACGCATGCATCAGTGGGGAGTATGGATCTCTTCCACCGTGGCTAACCTTGCGAGAGTGTTGATGCAATGGTGAAGTATCGTGACAGTTATGAGAATCGTGAGACTCATGAGTGAGTGGACCCCCAACGAGCTGACTTTCCCACTTAAAACTGCATGCACCTAGGTTGACACATGTCTCCCTGAAGTTGCATGAGCTCCACTTAACACTCATCCCCCTTTCCCCCATGAACTTAAGACAACATGGTTATATCAAACCTTAGCTTCTAGGAAATAATAATATAATAGTATTCCTTTAGAGGTAAGCCCTCTAGCTTAGCCCCTATTCCTAGACACTTAGCCCCTTCCCACCTAGTGGAGCTTAGTCCCCCATAATTCTTTCTTTGTGGAGGGTCTACATGCAGCAATGTAATTTTATTAATGATATGTGTGTATTTACATATACAAAATTAGTCTCATTGGCCTTAGCATCTGGCTCACCAACCTAATAAACACATAAGTCTCTCAGCTTATAACCACTCGTCTCACCAACCTAATAAACACATAAGTCTCTCAGCTTATAACCACTCGGCTCACCAACCTATAAGCATAATTACAATTCAACAGGGGCTCGGCCTTGGGGTGTTACAGAGTGTAAGAATCGGAAAGATATTTCTAAGTATAACATAGTAGAAGACTCAAGTTTGGAAAATTCCCTTTTATTTACTCTGAAACAATCGCATAACAAAGCCTCCAAGCTTAATTTCACAAGGCAAATTATCAATGTGGGTGATCCCTGAACTATTTAAAATGTGTGAAAAGAAGTTTATGATGAAGTGTGAGTATCCCATATGTATAAATGACCAAGGATGATGAAATATATGATGCTTGCATATTGTACATAGGCATAATGGGTTGGGCAAGAGTATGCCATCCAAAGATTTTTTTCAAAAAACATGTTAAACGATGGAGAGTGTTGTTATGTGTACTTGATATATTGGACTTGAAAGACAAGTATGATAAAGGAAGGGATCAAGTTTGTTAGTGTCCCTAGCAAGAAATGCATGAAATGCATTTTCTCACAATATTCATATGGAAAATTGATTGCAGAAAGAGTTGTGAATGCTCTTGGCTACAAGAATCCTACCCCTAGGGATGGGAGTTAGGAAACAATATAACAAGCGAAATTGGAAGTACATGTGCATGTGGTTATTTAACTTCGATACATCGAGAATGGATGTAGAAAGAATTTTATGTTTAATTGAGGTTACAACCGGTGATGGAACAATAGAATGACTATTGAATACTGAGAATGAGCCATGTATGTCATGGATGAACATCTTAGTGGAAGATGTATGTGTGTTCGGAAAGGTGACAGATCATGATGGTCAAGATATGAACCAACAACTTATGTATAAAGGGTGTGAAGCACTATGAACTTCACCTTATCCCATAAGCAGTTGAAGATAAAGAAGCGAGTCATGCATGGGTCTGGATTGCCTCAAAGAGGATATATATATATATATATATATATATATATATATATATATA